>CAEFZY010069500.1:0-69190 GCA_903066815.1 Brachyrhaphis roseni
TTATTCCATTCAGGTGTGGTGCAGCAGAGGCACATCTAAAAGTTGCAGGACTCCGGCCCTCGAGGACTGGAGTTTGACACCCCTGCTCTAACCATTCTCATTCTCATGAGAAACTCTGCTGCCATATGCTTAATGTAATTTTAAATCACTATCTGATGTTTAATAGGTCAGGCTTCGTCTTTTGATCTATTTATGATCAAGCTATAGATTTATGTAGACTGTTTACTTGAACGTGTACAGTAAGTAGGCCACCTTCTACATATTTATAATTGCAGTGTTTCTTTAAAACCACTAGAGGGAGACAAATGATCGGGGGGGTTTTCCCTCAAAATGGATAACTTGGGTTTTGAATTCATGTCTTGGAACTGAACAGATTTTTCATTTTTATTTCTTGCAGCTCAGTGGACAAAAGCGTCAAGGTCTATGATGCGGTGAGTTTCTCTTGCTCACATCGTCGCTCTGACAGATGTTTGCTTTTTATCCCTGAATCCATGTTCCTCATGTTGGGTTTTTGCTGCTTTTTTTTTTTTTCTTAGAATAATGCCGTTCTGCTTCACACACTGAACCATCATGAGAGGTAAATATTTATTTATTTTAATGTTGTTTAATTTTGGTCATTATAAGGACTTTTAAACTATAGTTTTTAATTACAGGAGAAAAAAAAACGTAACCTGTGATGAGATGGCAAACTAATTATTTCTACCTTTTTAGTGATACATCATTAACAGAAAAGACCAGAATGACACAGAAGCTTTCAGGTTCATTTGGATTATTTTTCTTTCTTTTTTTTAATTAGTAATACTTTAAGGAACTTTCAATTTTAATAGACTGAAAAATATATACATATATGATGCTGCATCACTGATTCTGAACATTGCCCTCCATTTTTAAATGCGTAGGACCACGCTCTCTTCCCCCCTACACTAACAGATAAGTCACAGATGAATGATCACACAAGCCATTTACAGCGATTCAGCCACCTGTGTCTGAAAGGCATGGAGCTCCTTTCAGTGGGGGCAAATGAAAGTGCTTTTGGGGGAGTGAAAAAAAAAAATCAGTATCTAAAATAGAAGCAGGAAGATAACGGAAGGGGAAAAGAAGTAAATCAAAAACTTTAGACAAAAAAAAAAAAGGCTTCCCGGAAACTCATTTGACTCTAGATTTAAATTCAGACAGAGTCTTGATTGGAGGTTTAGCGAAGCTCTCCTCTCGGCTTCTGTGTGAAGCCAAGGAGCTTTTGTGGATCAGCATTTCTCAGCAATCCAGCTTAGGTTTTAGAGAGCTCTCCCTCATTAACTCTGCCTTTGCCTCTTTAAATCAGCTGAAATTTAGATTTTCGATCAGTGGATGCTGAACTGTCTGGAAAGGCACTGTGGGTCTTGATTTAAGTGTTTCTTTCAGGTATTGAAAGGGAAATCAGTGTGCGGCTGGGAAAGAGTATTTCCCCCTTTGCAGATTTCTTCTGATCTTTCACTTGCTTTTAATTTTAAATTAATTTTAATGTTTCACATCATCAGAAAAAAATAATCTAAGTAAATACAAGATAAAGTTTTCACATGATGATTTAATATATAATGTTATGAGTGTGAATAAACAGAGCATTTTCTAATAATGAATTAAGTAGAAAAAAAATATCTGATTTGAATTAGAATATTATATAAGAACCCTAAGACTGCTGTCCAAAAAGAGGGTAAGCCACAAAAGGTAATTTCCAAAGAAGGTGACAAGTCACAGGTGGAGAGTTGAGTGGAAGGAAAAAGTGTGCTAGGAAAGGAAGTGGCCACAAAAGGGGTAATTACTCCCTTTGGACAAGCTTTCCATATCCAGCTTTTTGTAGAACATAATTTTGCATATCATTCATGTACTTGACTCTCGCTGCAGGTATGTGACAGCATGCGCCTTCCATCCAACAGCACCACTGATCGCCACCGGATCCATGGATAAAACCGTGAACATCTGTCGGCTGGAGGACGGATGCAGGGGTGAGGAGAGAGCAAAGGCTCAAAAATCACACCATGAAGAGTAGCATATATTCATTTATTTATGAAATAAGTACAATATGATAAAAAACTGACCTGTAATCTTACGTTATATTTCCCTCCTTTACTTCCCATGCTGTTCGGCGGAAAGGCGGGAAGTCGTTGCCTGGTTAGTTTTGCATTTTATCTTCAATATTAGCATGCTGTTGTTACCGCTACTCTCCTAGCGATTATTCAGAATAGAAAATAATTGGTGAAATCAAAACCTGTTATTTAAATCTGGGTTTAATTAACTGGTCTCACATGGTAGTAGTGCCATTTTTTTATTTTTTTTTATTTTAGTCCAGCTCCACCTGGCAGCGAGGGACACAGGTGTTGTGTGCTTGAGTGCTCTCTCTTCATTACACCTCAGCCTCAAGTGTCTCAGGTTGCTTTAAAAGTACTTTGCAGGTCTCTTGCTTTCAGTTTTGCATTTGTTTTTCTCTGTCTTAAAGAATAGTCTGTGGAGACACTCTGTGAAGGTGAGAGATTAACAAAAAAAAAAAAAAAGAGAAGAAAATCTGTTTAGCCTAAAACGTAGGAGGGAATATTTGGTCTTGTTTTTCCCTAAAAGGTGCTGCAGCCATCAGCAGCTGACCCCCCTCTCGCCTTGACTCGCCCTCTCAGGAAAAGCCGCGGCGGGCCGATCGAAGCTGCTGGTCGCCGATTGGTCGGAGGGGGATGTGTCAGAGTGGCTGGTGGAGGAAGGGCTCCAGGGATTGGTGGACAAATTCAAGGCCAATAATATAGATGGGACAGAGCTGCTGAGTCTCACCAAGGAGACGCTGGCGTCAGAGCTGGGCATAGGTGAGGAAGACAAATGTCACACTCTGCTCAGCGAGAGCACCACCACTTGTTCACTTCCTCCCTCTCTTGTCGTTCTCATGTTCATCTTTTTGTCTCAGATAGAAGAAAAATAAATGTTTTAAAGCACTGATCTCTTGTAAGAATTGACAAGGAAATGTGCAGGGATTAGGATTTCTTTTTACCTATTCACACAGATAAAGGGCAGTACAGTGGATTAGAGTGCGGGTGAAGGAATGAGTGTTTACGCGGGGTTTTACTCGGCGAGATTACATAATGTTAGGCTGAAGCGCCAAAGCGCTCAGCTTTAAAGACTTGGTCAGTTCTGGCATTAATCTGGTGCACTTTGTAGGTTACATAACCCAATCCTCAAAGCAGAATTTCCCATAAGTAATAAAGTGGATTTTACACCTAATATCATTAAGCCCCTTTTGGTTATTTCCGTGTTTGTTTAGAATTATTCTTTTTTTAAAAATTTATTTACTATCACATAGTTTAGCTGGTTTATTGTTTCTGTGTTCGTGAAGCAATGCCACAAAGGCTGAAGTCTGAGTGTTATGTTGTTGATTTCAGTCTACCAGCTAAGGCATCATTCGTCACGTCGTTCTCAGCGAACATTTGCTGTAACGCCACGAAATGTCGTCATATCCATCCCACAGTCACTGTCAATCACTGCTCAGTTTACACAGCATCAGCGCTGTGACAGCTTGTGTTCACATTGATCTGTTTTTAGCAACACAGCATGAATCCCACCTTCTTAGCAGCGCTAACTTGGAGAACAGTGCCGAGCGGCACCGTGTTTTATCTACTGCTATGACAGACAGACAGACAGACAGACAGAGGGAGGAGTCGTGGGTTTTTTTCTTCCCCAATGGTGGGAATCAATCGATTCATGCTTTGCTTCCTAAAAGGTAGAATGCACCAGTAGTTTTGTCAGGGAGGTCAAAGCAAACAAAAAAACTGTTTTGTGTTCAGCTGTTAATTATCTCCAATCTCTTCTGTACTTTTTCTTCTTGAGGCTTTTCTGCCTGTTTGCTGTTTAAACTGGACAGACGTGGTTTGCTCCCACGGCGTTCACTCTCACCCACGCTCACATTTGCCATTCAAGAGTGAAAATTGATAAACGCAGGAATGACAAATGCTCAAGACGCTCAGTGATATTAATTGTGCATGGACGTGTTGGGTCAAGAGCACATTTTCTGCTGTGACATATTCTTACATCTTTTGTGTGTGTGTGTGTGTGTTTCTGTTTTGTTTAGAGTCTGTCGGCCTGCGATGTAAACTCCTGAGGAAAGTGGAGGAGCTGAAAAGTGGTTCAATATGCTCAGGGGTTCCTGATGAGTTTCTGTGTCCAATCACCAGAGAGCTTATGAGGGAACCAGTCATAGCAGCTGGTGGGTCAACATCACTGCTTCAACAGTTCTCACATTTAGCCTAACTTACTACAAAACTAAATTCATTTTATTTGGATTTCAAGTAGGAGACCAACGGAAATCAATGCATAATAGTGTACATTTAGGATTTATTATGAATAAAAACTGTGAAAGTGAGGTTTGTATTTTTACTCTTTTTATTTGAAGAAAAATGCACTGCCTCCAATTGCCTTCGGAGGTCACCTCAATATTAATCTGAGTAACATATCAGTATCAACGCAGCTGCTCGCAGAGGTTTGTTAGAGAACATTAGCAAACAAACAACATCACAATATAGGAAATAAATCAATATTTAAGGCTTTAGATATTACAGAGACTGCTTTTCAATCCATCATCCCAAAAGGGAAAGACTTGGGCAGACTTTCAGTTGCAGTCAGAGGGAAGCAGCAACAAGGGTCACCGTAACTCTGGAGTAGCTACAGTGATCCAAAGCTCAGGTGGAGGAATCTGTTGATAGGGCAAAGTTGTGCAGACTAAAAATGTGGCCTGCATGGAAGATTGCTCAATTGTTGAAGAATGTCCCTCCTCGGTTTGCTGCAAACCATTGGGAAGAGTTTCCCTTCCAGATTCTGGCCATCCTGAAGGAGAACTGCTTAGAGGCTGCAATAGACTAGAGACTGGGAAGGAATCTGATTTGGCTTGAGTTATTTTGAGAAAAAGGGCAAAATTTTGCAGGTTTTTATTTGTAAAAAAAAAAAAAAGAAAAGACTTCACAATAATGCACCACTTTGTGTTGGCATACTACAAAAAGTTGCATATTACAAGACATTTAAATCATGTTTTCACCAACCCTACCTGCTCCAACAGACGGCTACTCGTACGAAAGGGAGGCAATAGAGAACTGGATCCACACCAAGAACCGTTCCAGTCCAATGACCAACCTTCCCCTGCTGACAACACTCCTCACACCCAACCACGCCCTGAAGATGGCCATCGGCCGCTGGAAGACCAGCCAGTAGCGTCCTCCGACCTGGTCGGCGTGTTTCCTTCTGAAGTCGATAGAAACAAGATGCATCTGCTTCTGATTTATTCTCATGCTGAGGTTCTTTGTGGAGGAGCAAAGCTGGATTAGGTAAGTATGAAGATTAAGCGTAGATCTGTCCCACTCTTAACATCGGAGGCTGGCAGCTGCAACACAGCAGAGACCAAGATCTGTTTGTCACCACTGTTGACAGACAATGTGTTGCTAAAAATATAATAAATGTGGAATAATCCGTTTAAAAAGTCACAAAAAAAGAAAAGTTTTCATTAGTTGATTTTTATTCAAGTTCCACAATTATGTTTATATTTACTTTATAAGTGGGTTCACAATTATGTCAGAACAAATTGGAGGAGGGTGATATGATGATGTTAGATCATAAAGTACTAGAATGTGTTCTGGAAAGTCAGAAAGTCAAAGCTGGTAAAACTGAACATCTGTTGCCACCTGCTTGCCTTATATCAGCATGGGATATATCGGCATTATGAATATTTCCTCAAGTCTTAATATTAATTAACCAGAGCTGTGAGAATCTATTGTCGGAGAACACGGTGATGTTATTCTTCACCTAAACTCTTTTTGTTATTTCCAGAAATTCTGCATTAAAGATAAATATGTTCATTTTCAGAAATGAGACCTTTACCTGAAATACCGCTGATCACCACTTGGTGCATATTTTGGAGGCTTTCTGGCCTCTTATATTATTGACTTGCACTCAAAATCTGTAAAGAGGATGATTAAAGTTACAGTGCCATATTTATTGGTACCTTTAATAAAGACGTGTAAAAAATATTTTTTGCTTAATAGATGTATATTAATTTGCTAAGACACGTTTAAAATCTGGTGTTTTTTTTTTTTTTTTTTTTTTTTTTTTACAGAAAAAGCTTTTAGTTTACAATATTTGTTCATTTCAGTGCAGGATCTGTTGTTGCGATGTCGTTTCTTGGCACCACATGCGGGTAGCGACAACACCGGGCCAAAACACTTTAAGCTTTACTTCTCAGGAACATCTGTCAACATCCAACTGGTAATAAATCAATTACAGTCATTAAAACTGTGTGACATTTATATGCGGCAATGTATAAAGTTTAATTAAAGCAGTCGGTGTCGTTTTACTTTAATGTGAAGACGGACAACAGTTTTTCCATTCATGTGCATGTCAGCGCTCAATCAATGTTTTTGAATTTTACTGTGAAAGAAGCAGATATAGAAATACAGTCCTTCGTTAATATATATATTTTTTTATTATACCACAGTTATAATGTGGCAACACTGTGTATATCATAGTAAACTCTGCAAAGGGTATATGACAACTATGAACATAATGCAATGTAATAAGTCTCTTAAGGTTTATCTGTCCTACATTCTGTGATTTCTCTCTTTGCATCCTTTTAAACTCATAAACACTCGATCTAAATATGTTCTCTGCTATGTAAAAATAAATAACATACTATAGACTGTGAATATCGATGCAGTATTGTCCAGTTATGACAAGAGCTTTCCGACAATGTCATTTACAGTGCCATTTCTTATCAAATGTACCAAGGAAGAGAATCTTAAAGTCCATAAAGTAATCTCTGTTGAAGCCTGCAGTGCTGACAGATAAATCACCTACAAGGAAATATATTATCTGCAAAGGTCGTGTACGCCGTACAAATATAGATGTTTTTTAAAAGACACTTGACAATAGAAATGGTCATAACCTGCAGCTAACAGCGTGAGGTTTTCGTCTATTCGTGCACAAAGCTTCCTCTGGCTTATTTATTTCGTATAATTTGCTAAAAGTTGACACAACATACTCCATTCTCTGTTTTAAATATCTACTTAAGGTATGTTTGGTTTCCATGAATACACTAGTGTGGCTGTATATGTGTAAGCAAAAGCATCGTAGCCTGAGTTCTGGTTCTGGTTCTAGATTGTATATGCAGTGCAGCAGCAGAAATCTACAAAAACAGGCTCAGGGAAGGGAGCTGCTCTCAGATCAGTCTCCTTGCTACCTTATGCGGTGACTCAAGCACAACTGTGCTCTGACGAACCCCACTCAGACGTTGGACTCTATAAACGAGCGTTTGGGTTTAATGGGAGCCATGTGCAGAGCCGGGTTGTCCCTCGTGAGGCTCGCCTGTCTGTGCCGGCCCTCGGGGAAGAGTAGCTGGGAGGACGCGGCGCCTCTGCTCTCTCTCTGACTGGTTCGCTCTCCGAACTCCCGGGCCTGCAGCTGGCTGCTGGAGAGCTGCTCCTGGAAGGAGGCGCGTTTGAACTCGCTACTCAGCCCCTGGAACTCCATGACGGACATGCTGAAGCTCTCTGCGCCTCCCGGGCCCTGTCGGCTGATGCTGGAGCTCTGCTGGCTGTGGACGCGCACCGCCTTGTCCATGACCCCCATGAAGGGCCGGGGCTTCAGCTCGGGCTTGGCCTTGAAGCTGCCGCTGCTCTTGATGGGACACGGGGCCAGGTCCGGCCCCTGCTGCCTGCCTCCGCCGTCCGACAGGTTCCCGCTGGAGGCCTGGCTGGAGCTGGAGCCCCTCGAGCCCGCCGTCCCCCCTCCTCCACCGCCATCCCTCCTGCCGTCCAATCCAGACCCCAAAGCCAGAGCGAGGCTGTCCAGAGGGCCGGAGTGGGCGGACAATCTGTCGGAGCCTCTGGAGAAGCTGGAGGAGCGTGGCTGGAACATGTGGAGAGGCCCGGGCGGGGATGAGCTGTTGGGGGACAGCGGGTGGTAATGCTCGGTGGGACTGTGTCGCGAGTGTTCGCTGGCTGACCCGGAGCTGATGTCTATCCCGCCCGGAGGTGCTGGCCTCAGGGAGGTGGAGATGTGCCTGCCTGGTAGGGGGCTAGATGGGCCACAGAGAGACATGGGCCTGACCGCGCCTCTGCTGCCCGACTGCAGAGAGTGGCAATTGTGATGAGTCCTGCTGCTCTGCGTCTGTCTGCTCATGCTGTGGGCAGGTTCAGACGGGTCCACAAACAGCTGGTTCTGAATGAAGTTGTCAGGAGGGAAACATGGAGATTGATCGGGCAAACCAAACGTCACGCCTCCGGGGAGCGTCCGGTTAGGACCGTACGGATTCAGAGGCCAGAACTCCGGACTCTTCCCACAGTGGAGACCCACCTCGTCCCCTTCCTCTCTGTCCTCCTCCCTCTCCGGATCGAGTTGCTCCACTGGGATCGGCCTCTCCAGGCTTCCCTGCGAATAGACGTCTGCTTCCTCCTCTGGGGGTTGGTGATGGTGGGCGTGGGGGTCCCTGTTGTAGCCCGGCGCTGCGTTGTTGCCGAGTAGCTTCTGATGATGTTTGTATTCCTCCTCTACTCGCACCAGCAGGCGGCGGATCTCCCGGTTGGACGGGCAGAGTCGTGCTGCTTCGTGGAGGTCTGCCAGCGCTGCAGCGAACTGCCTGAAGAGGACAGGGGGAACCAAGAGAGGCTTTTTAAAGCAAAATACTTTACAGAGCCACAGAGGATTTCCACATGAATTGCTCTAATTTCACATAACAATAAACTTAACGGTATGATTTACCTGCTGCTCCTCTTGGCCCGTGCTCGGGCGTAATAAGCCTCATAAGACCGGGGTTTCAGTTCTAGAGCTTTAGTCGCAAACTCCTCTGCGATGCCAAAATCCTGCGTTGTCACAAAGAACCATCGTTTTAGCTACACCGCTGTGAAAATGTATCATCAAACAAGTTGTAGTATCAGAGCAAGGTAAGCCTCAGAAAACTCAAAAAAATCTAAACATATGCTGTGGCATATCATTTAGATTTAGGTGCCCACTTTGACTAGGCCACTCTAAAATCTGTGATTTGTTATAAGGGGAGATATTGATCAAATATTCATCTTCATGTTTTTCTGGCAGTGAGCAGAATTTATTGGCTTCTTAAAACTGCACTATGTAACTTTAAGTAAAAAAGAAACAAAAACAAAACTTTTTTTTACATATTTGTTTAAATTGTCTCCAGGTGACAGTTTAGTATGAGACAGATAATCGGTGAAAAAAAACAAAAAACAATCAAGTTCCTCTGCCACCTTCTTGTGATCCTATTGCTCTCTGCAGAAATAAGCCACTTGGTCAGAAGTAACCAATCAGGGCCAGGAGGAGTTAGCATGGCCACAGATGATGGTGATTAAATAGTTTTTCCTGTAACAGTAAATTATTTCTCCATCATTAGCACATTTAGCAGCATGTACACAAGCATGACTGACAGCGCTAACACCTTCCTCCTGGCTCTGATTGGTTGTTTTTGACCGAGAGCATTGCATTTCTTCAGATGGCAATAAAAACACTGGGAGGAATTATTTTTGTAAACGTTACGTACTGCAGCTTTAATTTTGATATGTTGTCCATATCTTGAACCATCACACTGCCACCATCATGTTTGGTTCTGGATGCGATGTTCTTTTTTCTGAAATGTTAGTTTTATGCCAGATCTTGTACGTCTTCCAAAAGGTTATTTGTTTGTCCCCTCAGTCTTCAGAATATTTTGCTAAATGTCAGGTTATTGACAGGTTTTCCTTTTGGTCAACAGTGGATTTCCTTTTCTCTCATGGACGCAATCTTTGATCTTCTGATTAAAATGTGGTTAATTGCCATTAATTATGTTTTAACAAGGCGCACAGAGTGTATATTCACTCAGAGGAACCCACATTTTGTAATAATTCAGGTTATTAGCTGAAGAAAAAAGAAACAAAAGAGATATGTAATGCCGCTAATACGTTTTCACAGCACAGTCTGACGCCATGCTCAAGCCGCCATCATTTTTATTGACGAGAAGGAGAGCGAGCGAAACAGGCTGAGAGCTGCTGCTTGTTTTCCTGTAGGTTTCCTCTGCTCCTCTCATCCCTCCCAGGTGAATATTTAATGGCACCGACACAATGTGAATTTGTCCTTGGAAAAGAGGTCGAAACGACGGCGCTGAATTCTGATAATCGCTGATGAATGTTTAATGACGGTATCATGTACACTCTCCCTCGTTGGCTCTTAAAGCCAAAAAACATTTGAGTTACAACGACGAGGATTCAGCCGGCGCGCTGTAAATACGCCGCCATGTCGAAATGCACAGAAAGGGAGAGCGCTCCTGTCGGTCGGAGAGAGTGACCTTATCACATCACATTATTTGCTCCATTATTCATTGGCCGCAGTGACCCTAAGGATGGCATTTTTACACAGTCTGTTAGGACGTCTGTCATCACCAGGGTGGTTTCTAAACCTGGCTGCAGGCCACGCACATCCGTCTCCACGCTAACAGCACGCACATTATGCTTCCACCTGCTTCCGGGTCTTTCTCTCTGTTTATCGTACCAGGGAGACATCGAATTAGGTCTGAAAAGGAGCAATATTTCTGCAGGGTGCCGCACTAGTAGCTTTTTATGTTTAGAGAGATAAATTATACATCCGAAGGAAAGCATCCCCCTGAACTGGTCAGCCGTCCTTCTTTCCCTTCCCTCAGCATCTAATAAACCTGCTGGTGTTAAATAGTGCATGAGTGATACGGCTTTTTTAGGATCTCACGTTGGTTTTTCTGCGGCAGCGCGAGAGGTTCAGATAGAGAGAGACTCGCAGGTCTTTGAGTCCTTTCAGCTCGTCTCCTTGGCCCTCGCGAGGGAGCTTCCTCAGAGCGTACTGGTAGCGCTGGCCGGCTTCCTTCATGCGCCCCTTCTGAGAAACACAAAGGATCGCCAGGATCAGGCTTGGAGCTTTTTATTCCAGAGATGTTAACCCTGGAGGAAAGTTACCTTGTATAGTATGTTTCCTTCCTCCATCAGCTTCTGCAGCAGGATGAGGAGAATGTCAGGTTTGGTGGAAGCCATGGCCCACGTAGCGTGACCTGATGGAGGCGTACAAACGTTTATCTCCACGCAATCCGGCTCACCACGTCTGCTTTGCGTTTGATAAATCACGTACCTGATCGATCGTGGGGAGCGGTTTTGTAGCCTTCGTCGTTTGCGATGGAGAGAAAAGAAGGATTGGAAAAAAAAGAGAAGAGGTGAGAAGGAATTTTGAGTGGATAAGATGAAAATGTAGCAATAAGCTGCACAGCGATGCTAAAGGAAAACAAGTCTAAATCATCTATTGGTCAGGGTATGGCAGAAACTACACTGCAAAAACACACAATCTCACCAAATATTTTGGTCTGGTGTCCAGTGCAAATATCTTTAATACACTTGAAATAAGACAAAACTAAGTTGCATATCACTTTTTAGCACAATATAGGAACTTGTTTTAAGTCATTAATTCCTTAATTATGGATCATAGCGTATGCTTGTACATGTACTACATGGATTAATGTATGTATGTCTTTTTAGCAGATTTTAGCTTTTTTTTGTGAGTGCATGTTGCACTGGCTGATGGCACTTTAAATTCTGTTGTCCATTTGGAACAAGACATTTTTCCCACTTTATAAGTTAAAATGTCTTGTTCCACTAGTATTAGTTATTGCTCTTACTTTTTCATCACTATTGAGGAATTATCAACTTTAAACAAGCTCCTACATTGTGCTGAAAAGTGTAAGTTAGTTTTGTCTTATTTCAAGTATTTTCCAGATATTTTCACTGGGACCTAGATAAAAAAATGGCAAAATTTGTCTTTTTGCGGTGTAATGTGAAAATGCCGTCAGCTTAAGAAGACGATTCAGTTTTAACAGCCTGATAAAACGTTCAGTTATTAAAATGATAAAATTCCTGCATGTAGGATTTATTGCTGGTGCGTTCTGCTACTCGTTGTGTTTTTACTTGTTTTGGATCCTTTCTTAAGCAGTGAAGCAACCAGAGCCGGGTTCTGGCAGCCCGCCGGTCGATCCGAACCTCTGGTACCGCCGTTGTCTGACCGCTCCAGCACCGCTCCATGCTCCACCAGGCAGTGCACCTGAAATCAGATTCACACTCCAACAGAGCATCTTCGATACCTCAAGTCATCTGGTTGATTGCCTCCTGCCCTCTCTGCTGCAGTCGCAAACACCGACAACAAAGTGCTCGGCTAGTTAATCCCACTGATTCTCGAAAAATGTTAATCATCAAAAAGTTTTGATTGTCTTCCCGGTGATCAAGAGGCTCGGCGTGAAGCTTTGCGACTCCGTGTGATGCGTGATTGCCGCAGTGCAAACGATTTAATTGCGATTCCAGTCAAACAATAATTATGACCTTGCAACTGATTGTCATCAGGCTCTCTGCAAGGCCATGAGGATCTTAATTCATATGTCCTTTTCTAAAACAATTTTTGACACAAAAGCAGGAAACCTACTGTATCTGCGTCCCCGTTGAGGGCGGCCAGGTCGAGCGGAGTTCGTCCCTGCCGGTCCGGTTGGTTCAGATCAGCTCCTGCCTCCACCAGGAGCTGCACCACGCCCTTCTGGCCCTTCATGCAGGCCCAGCTAAGCGCCATCAGCCCCTCCTGATCGGTAGAGGACAGAGAGGCACCTGCGACCGACACATGATGCGAATGTTTGATTTTAGATTGATGGTCAACAAATGTAACTCTAAATGTAAACTGTGAAAGTTGGGGATGTCTCTCACCCTTCGCCAGCAGGAGCTCAACGGTGGCACCGTGTCCTTCGGAGGCGGCCAAAATCAATGCGGTGCGCCCCTGTTTGTCGCTGGTATTGATATCTGCCCCTTTCTTTAAAAGCAGCTCAGCGACCTGGGAAAAACAAAAGGGAAAAAAAAAAAAAGCTTTCATATTTTTCCAAATGTCCATATTTTTCTGCAATTTTTTTGGCTTATTTTTATTCCTAAAAATAATTACTTGCTACAGATTTACAGCGGACATTTTACAGTGGTGTAGCCTACTATATGAAACATTAAAGACCGTTAACGAAACCTGAAAATGGTGAAAACAAACAAAAAACACAAAAACATTTTAATTTTTCAAATGTGTTTTTATTACAAACATATTTTAATTCAAATAATTAACTTGGCTAGGCTGAAGTAGAGAAGCTACGTGTGTAACATATTGCACATGCTTTGTAGATTTTTAGAGTGAGTTTTTATTTTTGCTTTTCATTTCTAATTTAGAAACAGCTGCCATGCAAGTTGCTGCCATTTGGAGCAACTTTGGAGTTTCCAATTTGTTCCAAAGACATTTCAACAGCTGGACAGGCCATGAATTCAGCTTTAAAACCTGACACTACTACACACCAGAGAGACACTCACCCATAAAACATGCACATAAATCTGTATAAACACATATTTATTATGATTTCTGAGTCCTGAAGGCTAAGCTGAAGATTTAAAGCAGTAGATTAACTAAATACAGCTATTTATTTCAACCTGGAAACAAAAACAATACTTTCCCATGCTCCATTACATATTTCCACACTTCTCAGGACATCATAAGCAGTAAAAGCAAATTCTATGCTCTTAAGATGAGGACATCCTGTGTCTGCGACCGAGGCCCTCCCCTCACCTGTGTGTGGCCATGCTTGGCGGCGCTGAGCAGTGGGACCATTCCCCTGCGGTTTGGTACCTCCAGTTCTGCTCCGTGCTCCAGGAGAAACACACACATCTCCAACCGCCCTCTCCCCGCTGCCGCGCTCAGCACTGATGGAGGGGTTGGCAGGGAGATCAAACGACGAGGAGAAGTAGAGGATGCAATCGGCACATTTGGGAGAGAAGAAGAAGAGGCATCACTTAGACACAGAGAAAAGGGGGGGAAAAAAAAAGACTTTTCATGTTGCAATCATTCGAGTGTGCTATTCTGGTGAGAGGCTTTTGTGCTTTTAAAGATTTATTTCTGTTTCTAGGATAGAATAAATTGTACAACAAACACTAGTATAGGTTTGAATTTATCATGGGTTTTCTCTAATCCACCAATGGTTAAAATTTTACTTAGGGGCTCATATGTATGCATACATCACCAATAATATTTGGCGAAGTGTTGATGATGATTGATTCTGGTCAAAAAATTGTCTTGGTTCCATGACACAGATCCAGATTTTAAGCACAGCTTTAGTTTTTCAACAGAGTGGAGATCAGAGCTTCACTAAACCAATTCCAGAAGCTTAGCAATTCCTGATTTGTTCCTTCAGAAATTAGTTTTAATGTCCTGGGATCACCGTCCTGTTCGGTCACCCATTCGTGTCCAGGTTTTCAACCAGCTGGACCAAACCGTCCCTCCCTCCGACCCTTCTAGATTGTTTAATAAATGCAGAAACCTCCAAGGCTCCAAACATCTATCAGGAGCTGGACGTTGATGGAGCAGGCGTCTCATTATCCACAGTGAAGCATTTTTTAACACAACTGGAGTGACAGGCTGCAGACCAAGAAAGAAGCCGCTTTTCCTAAACCAACATTGAATAACAACAAAAATTTGCAACTGTCTACATGGACAAACCAAATGAGAAGAACTTTATTAGTCAGATGGAAAAAAAAAAAGTAGAAAAGATGAGAACGTTTGGAGGAGTCATGATGAGACATTAAAATCAAAGTGTGACTTCATTGGTAGAGGAGGTGCACCATGGGTAGAGACTGTAGTCCTTAATATTGTTAACCTCGATTTGATTCCCAATTACATTCTTCCCTTTCTCAACCCTTTTCTTCCCATCAAATTACTGCTCAATAAAGCCAACAGGTGCCAATGAAGTCTTAAAAATAATTATAGAATATAGAGCCAACTCCAAAGTATGGTGATGGCAGAATCATGTGGAAATGTTTTGCTATCTGTGACAGCGGTGGATTAAATATTTTAGAGGTAAAACCACATCCATCTCATCTTATATGCTATTTATATTTTATCTGAAATCAGAGGAGAAATGTTATTGGTTGTTCCAGCAGGATAATGATCCCAAACTTACATCAAAACTCTTTGAAAAGGATAAAGCAAGCTACTTCTGACCAAAACCAGAGCTTTCTAAAAAGTTCCTGAGATCAAAATATTATCAGTGTCCCTTAACAGCTAAATAAGAATCAAAGGCAGCTTGCAGGAGCAAATCTCTGAATAACCTGCGCCCTCCTTAACCGGCTGACATTATTTTGACAAATGGTGGTCCTTATTTTCGTTACAGTCTTGCTGCTAATTGAGCAGCTTGGGATAAAAGCAAGGTATCGATGCGTTTTAACCTCACAGAGAAATGACTTCATATTTCACGCGTCCACATGCCTCAGAGGCCAGTCAATTATACAATGCTGCCTTTAATGAGGAGACATAGTCATAAGGGACAAAGAACAAACAGAGGCTCAGTCTTTGCTTTGAAAAGCTTAGATTTAAATACACACAAGTGAAAATGCTCTCATTAAAGACAACATTCAATAAGCGTGATGCACTCTGCACATCGCTGCCTGGGGTAAAGAGAAGCTGGAGCGCCTGGTTCAGTAATAAGACCTTAACATGACTATTTTACCTGCACTAATGGACTCTAACCCAATGATGCAGAGACTTCATATTATATATGTGATTTACAAGGCTTTTTCATGCTCCCACGTTTTCGATCGGAGGACTGCAGGGGACTTTTTAACACAATTACACTGTAAGGGTGCAGTGAGCACAGATGCAGGCTTTATCCGACATGGCCTCACGAAATGGACCAAACGGAAATCTGCATCTGTGATGAAGGTGAAATATTACAGCTGAATAACAGCTACTCTTTGTAAAATCGCCTTTGCTCGATTTAGCTTTATTTCAGTAAGACAAAGTTGTTTGATGTCAGCCAGAGCAGAGCTGAGTTATAAAAATTGAACTTAAAATTTACGGGAAAGAGACAGAGCCAGCCTGACATGTAACACTTGAGCCCTTGAGCGTGACTCCAGCACCACGCTGACGGACAAAAATAGGTGAGAAAGATAAATCTTTGTGACTGATAGGAGAAATGCACCCGTTTCTCCCCAGAGTGAGTCGTGAGCGTCCATCTGCACTGCCAGCTGTTCATCTTTCAAGTCCAGAAAGCTTTTCACCACCTGCAGAAAAGAAATAACACAATTTGACAGTCTTCTATTGCTGGCTTGCTGCGTGCAGAACAGACCAAAGCACTAGCGGAGCTTGAAGTAGGGAAAATAACAATCGGCTTCAAAGGAAATCTCCTGCGTCTGCTGAGGACTCGCACCGTGATCTACGTACAGATGTATTTCATCGCCGTTAAAAATGTTTTTTTTTTTGTTTTTTTTATCTGAGTCGTACCTGCGTGTGTCCCACACTGGCTGCAGCCGTCACCGCTTGCTGGACTGCCTGTGTTTTTCCGGTCGTCGTCTCGTTGCCGTGTTGCTGCTGCGGATCGGCGGGAATGTCTGCGCCCCAATCCTGGCCCAGCAAGATGCCGGTGATTTCCGCATGGCCTTTCAGCCCGGCATGGACCAGCGCACACTGGCCACTCTTATCAGCGTGCCCCACCTGGCAACAGAGGGGGACACAGAGGGACCCTCAACCCTCAGCCTGGCTGAAGCTCTAATACACTGGCCTAGATCAATCCTGTTTATTTCATCTCTCTCCCAGAATAGATCTTCAAACTGTGGTGACTGTAAAACCAGAGCAGTCCAGATAACTTAAGAGGCAGAGTTCTGTCACTGTAGTGCAGAATATTACTGTAGAAACCTTTTCAAATGCAGATACAAGCATAAAAATCTGTATGCCCACCCCTTATATTGTATGTTTCTTCTTATTTCCCATTAGCCGCATGAATTTCAGTATGATAGCCGTGTTTTAAATCGGACAAAGTTTTCGACACCTTTTACACCAATTATTGCCATAAAACATTACCCATTATTATGGATGAACTTTATCAAACCTGAAACGGAGGACTTTGCTCTTTGTACGACTCACCTCAGTCGTCAACTGGAAGGAGATGAACATGTGTGACAGACTGAGAGACAGTTGTCTTTATGGTTAGCTTTAGCCGTTTAGCATTAGCAGAGCTAAGATTCTTGTATAGCGGATTAATGGAACTTTTTTCGGTTAGCTGTGCTCACCAGAGGAAATAACTACTGCCGATTTTAGTACAAACACATCTTCTCCATCACGCTATGGCGGCCATTTTGAAAAATGTCCACAAGTAAAAGGAACTCACAAGATCAAGAACATGTATCTGATTTCTATGGCTCAAAGTATGTACGTAGCTATAATTTAATTCCGAACACATTCATCTAATTGATGATTCTGCCATGACAACCGGGTTGGCCATCTTGAAAAATATAAACATTTTCAGTAAACAGGATTTTTATTGGTCCAATCATGTATCATTTGACACCAAAAGTATTCATCTGTGATAAAAATGGGGCAAATTTAGTGGGGAAAAAAAAATAAAAATCTTCCTTCACAACCATCTTGGCAGTCATCTTGAAAAAGCTTGAATTTTTCAGTAGCTAACTTTTTTTTTCTTTCTACAGAAACGACACTGACCTTAGCTCCTTTCTTACAGAGCAGGCTGACGATGTCGGCGTGTCCGGCCGCAGCCGCCAGACAAAGCGGCGTCATGCCGCTGCCAGTGGTCCCGTCTACAGGCGCACCCATTTCAAGCAACAGAGCTACCATCTCCACATGACCCAGGTGGGCATGAACAGCCAGGATGGGGGCGTGTCCTATCACCTCCGTAGACCAGGTCACACTTGCCCCACCGAGCATCAGCAAACGGCTTACCTGCAACATCATTTTCACAAGCAACAAAATATATATCTTGGTCTAAATCATCTCCGTGCAGAAAGATGTTTTGTTAAAGCTCACTGCTGTGTGTCACCTTGATGTTAGGGGTGTACAGGTTCCTCAGGGAGCCCAGTGCAGCTGACAGACTATCTGTGCTGCAGTTTACCCACATGGCCTGAAGAACGCTGGAGGACACGCCAGTCTTCTTACTCAGACCCTGTGTGAGGAACACAAACACGCAGAGTCAGATAACACCTGCTCCGTTCTGCACGGCACAATCTGAATCGTGTCTCAGGAGTAAATCAACATGAACAGCGTGAAGCACCCACACGGACGGAACAATATCTGTGGGTGTTTACGTATATGACTAGTTGTTGATGTTAAGGGATTTTCTTTTTTTTTTAAAGTGAGGTTACATGGAGGTATTATGAGTAGTCAGTGTCTTCTAAACGGTAGAGGTGAACCGAGTATGAAGAATAAAGGGGATTCATCATAGTCAAACAAAATAAAGGCTTAAAAATATCAGTCTGTGTGTATTTAAATAATATGTTTCACTGAATGACTTGAGTCTGAAATGAATTAACCTTTTAATGATGTTCTTATTTATTGAAAATGGACTGCATGTGACTAAATATCTCAACTTTTGCATGAGGCAATTATTAAAATGTTCCCACCTAATTAATACCTGATAGTAGTATGTAATAATAATTTAAACAGATTAAAAATGCACTCAAACTATTAGTAATGTTTAAGTTTGGGTTGTTTAAGGGGCATTATATGAGCTTCGCCTGTGATGGCATAACTCTGCCCTCTATGTACTTTAAATAAACACTGAGTACTTATAAGCCCATACAACCCTGACCCCTCCAAAAAAACAGATTTTTACGGACCAGAGGAAGATGTTCTTGTGTTCAGTAACAGGCCTAAAGTTAAACACGACTACTCTGAGGTGTTGTTACTTTGAAAATGTGGGCTTTGAGGATGTGGTGTCCCAGTTCCATGGTCTGCTGACGGTTCAGCTTTCCCTCCTGCCTGGAGAACATGAAAGCCAGCAGAGCGTGGCCACTCCTGCAGACACACACGTGCAAGAGTTTGATCATTTGAGCGCTCAGATACCAAAACTGATGTATCGTGAATAGAAAATTTAGGCTCACCTCGGGTCACAAAGAAAATCTGTGCTTTCTCCATCCGCTCTCCAAACCAGCCACTCTCTGAAGGAGGGATGGCACAGCATCCGAGTGCCATCCCTGCGTCTGACCTTCAAATCACAATAATTGAGAAAAAAATGAGTCAAATTACACTTTGGGTTGTTTGAGGAGCATGTTTGCAACTACATGGACCCTGACTCGCAATTAGATTGATCAACGTCAGTCTAGCAAAGGTTTCTATGGTCAAATTCTCACAGTAAATAAAACCTCTCCATATTATTAGAACCACAGAGTTAAGTCCCTAAACACCAGATTCAATCCAAACAAAGGCTGAACCATTATAGATTCTTCCATGAAGTAACATCAGGGGTCTTACCATGAATCCAGCCAGACTGTCTAATCTCTGCTGGAAGTCGTTCCACTCCAGCTCCCCCTTCACACTGCCTGCGTTCAGCGCCCTGAACATTTGTTCATCAGACAGTGGGTGCAGAGACGCCAGCGCCACATTTAGCACCGGAAGGACCTGCTCGAACACGTCTTTATCCGGAAAGCTCGCGCGACACATCAGCAGGTACACCTAGCAGACAGAGCCAGTCGTTGAGGCTTTACATTTGAAACATGATGTTTTACAAATATCGCCGTACATTAACTCTGATTGAAATCGCGTTGATGCATGAAAAAAGTCTTTTTGTGCACAGTGCTGCATTTGGTTCGAAAACTCTTACATGTCAGATGTTTGTCTCATATGGGTTCATTGTAAACACTAATTAGATCATCTGGACCGAGGAAAGCATCTGCTGCGGAAGGGAAACAACAGAAGCTAGTCAGCATGTTGGAATCCATTTTCCCCCCATGATCTCAGCTGGTTCGTGTTTCAGCTATCCGTTGGCTCGTTAGACTTCTGATGTTAAAGTCAAAAGTTTACGTATAATATATATATATTTTTTTTTATTTTTTTTTTTTTTTTTTTTGCCACATATGACTTTAACCTTAAAGAATCAGCTTTTGCTTTGAAGCTGACTCTTGAGTTGCAACTTTATTCAGTTGATTGGACAAAATACTTAATGAAACAATCTAGTCTAGTCTATATGAGGTTTTGCAGTTCAACATATGCCAGAGCACAAACAGGGCTCTGAAGTCAAATGAAAGGTCTGTAGATATTCATAGCTGAACTGTATGAAGGCACAAATCTGGGAAAGGCTAGAAAATATTGGTAACATTGAATGTTTTGAAATCTACTGTGGTCTCTATTATTTTGAAACTGAAGCATTCCTCATTATACGGCCTGAGGGAAGTGAATAATCAAGGAAGAGGGTTCTAGGTCAAAGAGGTGATTATTAAGACTGAGCTCCAGCATTTCTTGTGGATGTAGGAAAAAACAACCAGAAGTCCAACCACCAATAACTAATCAGGCATTTATCTCCCACTGGCGAGTTCTGCTTCAGTTTAGCAACAATAGCTGATTCAGACGGCTGAATTAGCGCTTTTTTTTTTTTTTTGGCCATGGGGATCAAAACTGTCAAGTTAAAAGTACTCAAGTCACAAAAACTTTTTTAGTTTGTTTTATTATTGAAAACAACAAAAACTATTTTACTGTAAAATTCCTTGTTTTCACCTGAATAACAAACTAAATAAACTATATTTTATTGAAACAAAACTGTGTTCTGATTTCTTTTTCAAAGATCTGTGTTGAACCAAACTATAAAAAAGAAAAAAAAAACAAGTGTTTTTTTTTTTGTTTGTTTTTTTTAAATCTAAACTGCATCAACCACCTGGGCAGATGAATCAAATATATTCTGTTTTTGAAATGTGGTCCAGGAGCCCCAACAGGTCCCAGAGATACACTTAACCAGATTTTTACAAAATTCCACACGTTAACGGGTAAAAAGACAACCTTAAAATTTCTTTGCATTTGATTTAATTTTTGGTGCATCGCAAGTTTTAAAATGGTGTGAAAAAAACAAATCTATTTTTCAATAGTAAGTGTAGAAAAGGTGACCATACTGATTGCCTTTCCCTCTTGTGTATTTTACTTGCAGAAGAAAGAAGACTTAGTTTTCTTTTAAAGGCAAACATTAACTAGCAATACAGAGAGATTAGTGTAGCATTGTGGTGCCAATATCTCTGTGCAGCATATTCATTCAGCAGGATGTTAAAAGTGCTTACAAGTTCAGGAGCCACTGACAGCATGCAATTATTCTTTTGAACCTGAGAAGAATGGAAACATCCATACAATCTAGACGTCCAGAAAGCATTTATTTTAGCCCTAATTTGGCCCAATTACAGCAATTTTAGACAAAAATCTGCAACCTTTCTATTCTAGGAGTTCAAGAGAGAAACCAACACATATGTAACCCACTATTATTCTCCACATTCATCACAGAATCGCTAAATCATTATGCATTTCAATTTGTGTGAATACAACAAGCCATGCTTCTCTGACATCCTAATTTCTTCATACTTTTGATAATGCCACATCACAATGCTTTTACCTTTGTTGCAGTTTCCTAATTCTGGCATTCTGTGTAAAGTTTTTGATCCTGTCATGTTATCTTTAATAATCTGAACAGCGTGGGGGTAAGCTTCTTCTCTGTTTTCATAAAAGAAAAGACCAGAACAATAGCCGCCTGCCTGCGTGATTGGTGCGTGGACACTAATTACTTCAGCTTCAGGGCATTTTCTGACAGGCGGCTCACCAGGGTGACAGATGAGTGTTAAGACATTAAACTTTAGCCGATAAAAGACAGAAGGGCAGCTTCCAAAAATACACCTACAGAAGAGAGCGCCTCTCTTTCTTTGGTGGGATTGAATGTTAAAGATTATGCAAGAAATAAAACAAGAACTTAATAAAATAAATGTCTGTCCACCTCTGAGTTGTGATCCAGCACACCATATCCTGCAACAGCAACACATTTTTTTAACCACAAACTTTAAGGTATATTATTTGGATTTTTGTGGGATGGACCAACACAATAAAACAGCACAAATAAAAATCTGGAAAGTGTGGTGTGCATTTGTTTTCATCCGCCCCTCAGTGCACACTGTGCAAAGACACACTTTGCTGCAGTTAATCTTTTGGGGTAAATCTCTTTCAGCTTTGAACGTCTAGAGAGTTTTCGCTCATTCAGATTAGCTCAAACACAGATTCACAACTGTGTTTGGGCTTTGACTTGGCCAACGCATGAATGTGCCCTGTGATCTAAACCAGTCCACTGTAGGTCTGGTTGTATGGTTATAGTAGTTGGCCTGCTGGCAGGTGAACCAGGTTGAAATCCTAAAGTATAATAATTGAAATGTCAACAGATTTTCCACCTGAGCCATGGATCTCTGCAGCTCCTAAGTTACAATGCTCTCCTTGGCTTCTGTGTCTAATTCTGTCATTTTCTGGCCTGTCAATTTGCATAAACAGGATTATCTTTGTAGGTTCGCAGCTGCGCTGTACCGCTCATTTCGATTGGTGATTGATGCATGAAGGTAAACTTTATTTATTAGGTAAATGGTAAACGACTTACATTTGTACAGCACTTTATCAAGTCAGAGGACTCCAAATCGCTTTACGCTGCATTCAGTCTTTCATACAAACATTCACACGCGGATGTTGGTGAGCTATGTTGTAGCCACAGCTGCATAGCGTATTCATAAAACAGTAGTGGAATAAATCAAGGTTTGTGGTTTTAAAGTGACAAAATGGGAAGAAGTTCAGAAGCACCTTTTAATCTTTTGTAATGCAGCATCCAAAGATAAACACAAATGTCTGACCTCTGACAGGGAGACGGGCACAACCAGGTAGTTTCCTCCTTTCAGAGCCAGTTGACCTTTGTGGAACAGATCCAGAGTCAGCTGGAGATAGAGGATGGAGCCGTAGCTCCGGGTCGAGAGGTTGCTGCTGAACTTGCTGAGGAGCAGAGGATCAGGAGCCGAGCCTGTCGGCGTGGTAACATTAGCGGCAATCTGGCTGCTGCCGCTGACCCGGTGATGGATGTAGTCGCTCAGGTCAGCTCCCAGATCGCTGCTGTCTGGCAGGATGTCCAACGAAATGCCAGCGAAGGGAAGGAGCGTGGTGATTTCCTGCACAGGAGGAAGACCGCTTAATACATATACATCGGTATTTAGAGAAGTATCTCTTTGGCACATAAGCTAAACATAAAAGCACCAAAAATCTGTAGCCATTATTCAAATGCTGTTGTCTCTGACTCATGCAGAGCCATGGGAAGGAGTACAGTAAATAGTGTGACAATGACTCAAGCTCCGCCATTGCTCACAGGCATCTCTCAGATTCACATTTCAGTTTCTCTCTTGCCATCTCCAGCTGCTCAGTGTTGGCTAAAACAGGCTATGATGAACAAAAAAAAAAGTTTCTCAGTCAATAAGTGCTTCAATTAAAGAAAACTGACATTTAGTTTCAGGAACACACAGTGCACCCTGGTTGCAAACTGTGCTTTACTTAACTCTTTCACGACCCTCAGTGTTTTTAATGAAACTTCCCGTATATTGAGGATGAAGACGCAAGACTACAATAACAGTCCTATTTTTAAATTTTGCCATCTTTTTTTTCCTTTCTGTCTTTGGACACATCTTGAGGAAAAGGACTCTAACATGTTTTGTATTCCTCCAAACTCTAATTTAATTGTGTAATCGTCTGGCGAGCTGTCAAGCTCCATGCTCCCAGCAGACTCCCGCTAGCATTACCAACAATTCAGTGTGTAATCCATGCAAGCTTTCGGAGGCTTGGCTTCGGTATAGGACAGATGTGCCTACTGTTTGGTGAGATTAGCAACCAGATTGAGAAAATACATCAGACTACAGAGAGCAGCGGTGCCAAACGCTGAACGACACCGCCTAGTAACGTGGTGGGAAGAGCACAGCATGCTGCTATCCAGCAGTTCAAGCAGTGGAGGAGTAAGACTTTACAAAAAGATGAAATTGCAATAGATTTGACACAATCTGTACAATGCTCATTTAACTCAAAAAGATTTCACACATGCAAGGGTCTACATCATTTAACAAGATTTCACTCAACAGATCTGAAATACTTTCTACAGTGAAATTTGCAAATTATGCACAGTAACTTGTACATTCTGTGTGGGAAATACAAAAAAAAATCCAATCAGTTGATTGCATCTAAGCCTGCCTTTTCTTTGCAAGACAGCAGTGGAATAAAGCATTTATTTTTTTTCCCAGGGAGGTGAGAAATGCGGTGCACAGTAAGACGATTATTTGTCATTTCGAGATAATCAGCATGGACTATCTCTTGAGGGAAGCACAGAAACAATTGCATCGCAGACAGCCTCGTCAGTGTGAGTAATGTGGAGAAATGTTATTTTTTTCAATTACCTTTTGGTATTTATTTAGCTGACAGGTGTAGAATGGATTTGCTTAAGCACGAAGAGGCGACGTAGACAGAGTAGTGTTGAATGCTCATCTGAGCGTGACTGTTTCTGTCGAACATTATCAAATGCCTTATTTTATCGCAGAAACAGCCAGCTGGAGAATCATCTGTACGTGAAATACTATCAAATATGCTAAATATAAAACTTTTGACAGGAGGCCTCGGTAATAAAAAAAAGCTATTTTCACTTGTTCCGAGTTTATTCTGACCACAGAGTGGGACTGAGTGGGTGAGAAATGAGGGAAACACAGATGTAGGGAAGCAGAGGAGGAGGCGAAAAATCTTTTTAGCTTATGTGCACAGTGAGCAATATTAACCTTATAAAACAGGCGCCACCTTGGAGTGCATTATTAAGTTTTTATGGGACATGACTGTATGTTATGACAGTCAATGACAGAGCTTAAAATACAGGTAGAGAGGCAGGATTCACGCACAGTCATGTGCCTCCAGTGTTTGTGGGGGGATATTTTAGGGTTACGCAGAGGAATGAAATAGAACAGAGCCATTGTATGCTGCTACCTCCCTCCACCACACACCAACTCACCACCAGCCCCGTCTTGACCGTGACCACCAGCTTCAGCCAGTGGGGAAACTTGGAAATTATTTTGGTGATAAAGGTAGCGACTGTGTCGCCGTAGTCCGGCTTGTGAAACTCGGCTTCGTTGAGACTGTCGACCAGTATGATGTAGTCTTCCTCAGGTAGCCTTCGCTCTGAAAACAGGAGACACAGAAGAGGCAGAGAGACTGATGCCCAGTGACCTGACCACGATGTTGTTACCCTTGTAAATGAGTGAGAAATTGGTGAGATTGGTGCATCTTTCTCTGACGGCACGGGATGTAATGAGAAAATGGTTGCTGTATCTTCAGCTGAAAGAGGCCGGAGGCCATTGTTGCAAATGGACTTGATACACGACGTATCCATCATGTTTCACATTATCGAAGCTGTCAAGCCATTTCCACAAGGCTGCGAGGACCAGACAACCCACACTCACTCACACGAGGGCCTCTCCAGGTTTTTTTTCCCCTCTTTTTCTCTGACCTCTTTAATAGAGATGAAATAGACAAAACACTCCTCTGCTCAGACTGTGGAGGGCCCCGGCTGTAATAACACATCCATCTAGCTGACTAACTGCATCATGAGAAAGTGAGCCTGTGGCTAATGAGCCCATAACATCCCAGGCCCCCCCTTTAACGTATTTGGTGACCTTGAAATCCCGGGGGAGGCCGATGATTCACCAGGGCAAATATAACACTCATCGTTCCTCCATCTAAAATGACAAAACATCCATTTGAACGCTTTAATGTTTCCAGCCGCTGACCTTAACT
Organism: Brachyrhaphis roseni; assembly: GCA_903066815.1. Lineage (NCBI taxonomy): Eukaryota > Metazoa > Chordata > Actinopteri > Cyprinodontiformes > Poeciliidae > Brachyrhaphis > Brachyrhaphis roseni. The sequence goes on from CAEFZY010069500.1 coordinate 25,651, forward strand.
AGGGAAAATAATCTATGAGCCATCATAGTATCATTAACAGGCAATTTCACACAGGAGATTGACCCTTAGCACGCCTGAAAGCTGGGCCTATTAAAAACTAAAATAGTTATTTAGATTTCAACATCACATTGTTTCTCTCGGTACCTTTGCGCAAGCTGGCCAGAGGCTCGAGGACGCCCTTTCTGAAGGCAGCGGTGGGATCTTGAACGCAGGAACGCAAGCTGAGCTGATTTTGTAGGTGCGGCTCCTGTGCCAAGAGTTCCCGGTACGGGGCAAGCTGAGGCGCTCTGGCCAGCAGGGCGGCGACACTGTGAACGAACTCCGGGACCAGGCAGGTGTAGGTGTTGTCTGCCTGGCAGAAGTGGTAGGCTACCACCTGGCAGGGGAAAGCAGAGTGTGAAACTGTGTAAAACTGAAGTGCAATCAGAACCTCCTTTTTTTGCAATAAATTAATTAATGTTGCTGGCAATATCTGGTGGAAACAGAAAAAGCTGTAAATGTGGAAAAAAAGAAAAAAAAAAGTTGGACGAGGATGGGGAAGGAATGTGTGATTTGCCCTTAAAATAAGCAACATGAAGCTGGAGACGCTACTGAGAGAAACATTATGTGAAAGTAAGACCATGCAGACTGTTCTGTATGTCTGAATATTTCATTCATTCATCTAGTTTCAGCTACCGTATTGAGATAAATAACAAAAATGTTTTGTTTTTTTCTGCTTCTGTTTGCAAATAAAAAATAGCAATATAGCTTCTGTAGTCCCAAGAGTTGCTCAAGGAGGTTTTAATTAGAAATTGTGGTGCGACTGTGAATAAATGTCCTAATTTTTTAACTATAGTGTTGATATGATCTAACAGCCTATCTTGGGGATCACTCCTAAAACACGTTTGTTTTGCTAGATCCAACCAGTACAAGCAGCACACTGATAATGAAAGCAAAGTAAAAGTTTTAACAGGAAGTGTCTCGTTAGCCAGCAACATCTCCAGTTCAGTTTGCCCATTTGCTTATTTATTACATAATTTTGAATCCCTCATATTGGGCCTTTTACCAGTACTAATGGTAATCAATGTTTTGTGATGAACGTGGTTTCCTGTAATTTTAATGAAATAAAAGAGTGCCCTGTATGATAGTACAGATTAATGTATTACAGAAAGAAATATATCTAAATCTTCTCATTATTATGTTCTGTAGTGTTTCACTTTGTATATTTTACTTTTACAAAGGTATTTTTTAGCATTAATCGTCCAATACCAAAACTGAATTCAGCAAATGACAATTTCATTTTCGAGTTTTCGGCCCACATTGCAATAATTTACAGCAGCTGCAATGCTTTTAAATTGGAGGAGTGGAGACAACACAGCTGTGTAATTTAGAGCATCTGTTTGTATTCCTTTAGAAATACACAGCAGAGGAGCAAGTTAATCTACAATACATGATTTTAAAGTATTGAGTGTTAATGTAATAACACAAAGATATAACACAAGAAAATGTCTGCAGAAAGTAGTGACTAAATGAGCCATAAAGTAGTTTTTTTTGTGTGTGTGAATCTCAACCAGAGCAACTGTAGATCCAGCAGATTAACACACAATTCCTCTCCCAACAAACAGTCAGAGCAAACGCAAGCTGTTTTATTCAGGCAGGGGAAGAAAAAGAAAAGTAATGAGAAGAATAAAACAAGCACCACTGATGAGACCAGGAAAAAAAAAAAATTATTTGCTTGAAGGTTCGCCGTTTCTCTGTGGCGTTTCTTTTTGCAGCAAGAGCAAATACTCCAGGTCTGACTGATTACAGGTCTGAGTGTGAGATATGGATAGTTCACACACATCATCATCAAAGATTTTGCTTTTGAGCAAACATCCTCACCATCACAAGCAGTCTGACTAGTTCCCATGGAAACTCTTATTGAGGCCAAGTTAGTAAATTTAGAAGCTTCTATGTCATCTATGCGATGCACTCAGCAGCGTGTTCTACATGTGCCCAGAAACAGAGACCAACACTCTGACATTGGTGTCACAAATGTGCAGTCGTGCAACTCTTTGAACATAAGACAAAAAACAACAACAAAAAACAACAGAAAAACTGCCTCCAACTACCTAAATGTCTTGTATGATGCTGGATACACTCATAGATCCCTGGAGTGCTGTTTAGAATGGCTTATTTTATTGTTATATTCAAAAAATAAAAAAATAAATAAAAAACTGGCAAGACTACTGAGAACAAACAAATGAAAAGACACTGAGGGCATTCCTATAATATGAATGTGATTTCTTTCCTTCATCTGGTGTAACTGCAGGTGAGTCAGCTGTCTGCTCAGCAACAGCATGAGTAACCATATAGACATGTTCTCTGAGATAATGTGGGTGTGCAGTTGTGCTTTCTCCTGAATGTGTGTGTTTTTCCAGTTCAATTTCTGAGAGGAACTACTGTGAGAAAAGGGGTCAGCTTGGAAACAGAAACTTGGTTTGGGTCCAGCATTAAAATCTGGTTTAAAAGTGTGTAGTTCCAGGCATTAGAGGAATAGTTTCACAATCGTCTGATTGCAAAATATCTCTTATTTCAGAGCGGTGCTATCTTTAGAAGAAACTGTGAAAAAGGTAAGTCAGTTTGCGTAAACATAAAAGCATTTTAATGTCAACTTTCAACCGCCTTTACAAATCACGAAAATATTAAATATAATTTGCTTATTGGAGTAAACATTCAAATACCGGTAACCTCTTCAAACAAAAACCCTGCCATTTAGCTAAGAATTTAAGTTTCTTACTTCAGATTAAAAATGTTTCCAGTGTTGCAATTTATCCCTTGAAGAACAAAGAGGGAATATTTCTCTGTGAGTTCAAGGTAGAGAGTTTAATGCACACTTTTATAGGTTTACAGAATAAATTACTGCAATTCTGTTTTCTAGCCTTCCAGAAGAAAACAAAAAATAGCACAGTCCCTCTACAACTACAACAACATTTATATCCATTAACGCTGACAAAGACCGGAAAGGAAGCCCACATTATCCCATTTATTTCTACTTCTCTCCTTTGGCTACCTGAATGTTTTAAAATTGATGTTAAGGTACTCTAATGAGTTTTAAAGTGATTAATGTTTGAAACCCTCATATGTTTCAGATCTGCTTTTATTTTACAAGCCACCCACATCCTTCAGATTGTACCTTTGTTAATACCTAAAGAACAAAATCCCACAGTGAGACATTACTTTCTTATTGCTTTGAACTACATAATTTTTTACAATATTTATTTTATTATGGTAATAATGATATCAGCTGTTTAAATTAAGTATGGACCTTATTTTATTACCGATCAGTCTTCCCACTATTATTACAATTTTAGAATCTGTGATTGTTAGGATTTGTATATCTTCCTTCAGCATCTCTTCATCCTCATCAACAACACAATCACAATTTCTAACTGTCACCTCTGTTTCCTTTTCCTTGTCAGTCTTGTTTCTGTCATTCCTTTTGTATTTGTTTCTTTCATCATTTGCTTGGTTTTAATCATCTCCTTTTCATAGCAGTCTGTTTATATATGTATATTCATCTTTCTTTTTAAACCAACCAGTTGGTAGCCTATAGCTTTAGATACTAATTTATGAGAAATGAAGAGAAAGCTTTTATTTATCCCAAAGAAAAAAACAAAAAGAAAATGTAAATGCATATAAATTTTCATATTACCTTGGCAGCCAGGCATCTCACAGCCTCCTTCCTCTGTCCTGCATTATCACTTGTTCCTGCAGCAGAGTTCTGGTTGGAGGCTGCTTTTTCCTGCTTGTCTCCAGCTGTAGCAAAGCACAAACCAATATCAAGAAATACATAGCTACCATAAAGAAAATCAGTGAATTAAATGCATAATTAGAACATCTCTATGCTGGAAAGCATTCACTTCTCCTGGAAGCTAAAGACAAAATCAAGAGAGAAAAAAAAAAGCTTTAATCATCGACTCACAGAGCTGCTCTCCTGCCGTGATGTATCCTTTGTCACGTTAAAATGAAATGACATTATACAGTAGAGATATCACTAAATAATGCAACAGTGCTGAAAAATAAATGCAACCCAGCCTTTTCCATGCTACTTTGCTTTTATCCTTTAACCTGACAATACTCAGGTCAATAAGCAACAAACATCAAGAAAATAAAAATCAAATTTGTCCCATCCTGCATTTTCGTCATCATTTCTTCAAGATAAATTTTTAGCACGTCGCAGCATGCACCGTGCACTTATGTGCACAATCCACTCGCAAGAGAGGGCTGTCTTCGCATTGTTCAGACAAAAGAACAGTTTCTGTGCCACTCATGGGAGGAAGAAGAGAAAAAAAAAACAACAATCTCCCTCTTCTTACAAAACTGCAATCAGTAGACAAACCTCAGGGGAGAACTTGAACAAAGATTGTGTGACCTAGTTGCTAACTACTTGTCAAAAACTTTTTTTTTTCCAATAACTCAAAAGAATTTGACTTCACTGGAGGATAATGAATTCAGTTTAAACTAATCTTACATTTAAGGGAGGATTTGGGGCTGTGGGGGTCACTGGCGGCTCCCTGTGGCGTTCGCATTCCGTGGCAACTGAGCGTCACAAGCCGCCAGATGATGGCAGTCTTGCCCGATCCGGCGTTCCCCACTATGACTGCGCCACGGCCCTCGCAGGTGCTCGTTTTCCTCAAGACTTCCTCCAGCCGTGCAAATAGCCAGTCCCGGCCGACGAAAGGCGTTTCTGCGGTGACCCCAGGGACTTCGAACAGCAGCGGTTTTAGCATTATGTCTGTTTGCTTGAACGGCACCAGTCTCCCTGCACACAAAGAGAGGGCGGAGTTCACACAGTTTGAGAGTGGATAACTTTATGCATTCTTAAGAGATGGGGAGAGGGATTTACAGATCTGTTGTTGCTTCTGCAACCTACTGAATTACAAAAATACCCCGAAGTGAAACCAGAAAGTACCTTTGGAGTCATCGCTTGTGCGCCCAGCTGTGTTGTGCTTTCGGACGGAGGCCCGGTGCCCCGAAGCCCTTTGGTTGTCCAGATAACTCAGATCCTCCAGTCGAGTGGAGCTTGTTGCTGTGCAGAGAGAATGGGTTGGAAATAATTCAGTGTGTGAGAAACATGCAGGAAATGTGCATTAAAAAAAAACCACCTGCATACTGCAGATATGCAAGTCAATTACTGTATCCATGGAGATGTGAGGCATAAACAGATAAAGATACAAGCTCAGTGACCTTGAGGAGACAAGACGGAGAAAGCAGGAATGAACATATCTCACATTCAGTAATCTGAATCTGACAAAGGTATAAAATGCCTTTTGTACCTTTGCCAAAAGGGATTTTGACAAAGGCGTCGGAAGGAATACATCTGATTGTAATGCAAGAATGTGTTGGCCAACAAGAAGCCAACTCGGGAAATGAGAAACATTTCATTGAAGTTCTCAACAACAAAAAAAGCAGATGTCTAAACACCCACATTCTAACTATAAACCCACTCACGCCACAGAGTTTATCATAACCTACTTTCTGCAGTTCTTATGATTTTTAGCTGAGTTTTCCCTCCATGTTGAACAAAACAGTAAGAACTAAATGGGTTGTGCACCTTTTAGTCTTTTGCAAAAAAAATTATTTATGGATGTTTCAAAACATCCAGCTGCAAAACTGAACCAAAAAGAAAGAAAGAACAAGTAGAGTATATATTAACAAAGCTCTGATGACACAAAACTTAATGATGCACATTGGAAAGTGTCTGTTATTATTACTTTCTGTGTGCCAAAGTGTAATGTACGACCACTAACTGTCTAATCACACCTAAATGTGGATCTTTCAGAAATATTTCCATTAAGGGCTGAGTGTGGCTTTACTTCTCTTATTATGGCAGACTTTTAACTGATGACTTCAGTTCAGTTTTTAGTTTACTTTATTAATTCATTTATAGAGGTAGGGTTGTCAAGAACAAACAAGTACAATAAATTCTAGCATTTAAAGTCTAATCTATTTCGTAATGCCTAGCGTAGTTGTATAAAAAACATAGCAAATCTCTTACAATGTTTAAAATGCAAATCATCAAGACCATACGATACAAAAAGCTATTAGTACAACTAAATGAGTTCCAATTAACCAAAGCATGGTGCTGCTTCAGCTTTAATCTGAAGTGATGAGTCATGGTTCACTGTTAGCTCTGCAGGTGAGGAGTTTCACATGTTGATCTCTCATGCAGAGAAGGCTGCTGGTCCCAGGAGGTTTTAACTAAAGTCACCTGATAATTCTCCCTGTATGGTTCACAAGTTATCACAAAAAAAAAAAAAATAGCTCTAAGGTTGCTGAGCAACTGAGGACCTTTACCATATAAGCAAGTACAAACACATCCGAGGTAAGAAAACTTTTGACATTTTCAAAGTTCATTAGATTCAGTTTCTCAAGAAGATAGAGGAGAGGGAAACAGAACTAGAAAGTGATGCTCTCTCTGGAGAGACACAGAAATACCTTTAATAATAAGCTATAATACTTTTTTGTTACTGTGTGATTATCACCATATGAAAAATATTTACATGCTGTAAAAATCAGTTCATTTTATGGTTTAGCTGTTTTTCTGGCTGTTAAGCTCGCAGGGGGGAAAAAAACAACTATATTCTAGTTTAATCTGTTTGTAGTTCCTCTCTCTCTGAGTTTAATCCAAGCGGTTTATGAATCCAAGCATGGCAGAGAACCAGCTGAATAGATTACATCCACTGCAAGTAGAACTGTTTCTGCTTACTGGGATGAAAGTTGTTTTTGTTTATTATTTTTGCTCATCTTTAAGTTTTTAACTTCTAAAGTTTCTAATCATTATTATTATTATTATTATTATTATTATTATTATTATTATTATTATTATTATTTTTGGTGAATTGGTGTATTAACTTTGTGCTTCAGAGTGTGTTTATTAATATTTTATGTGCCAGACCCAGTGGAAGTAAAAAACTGTAACAGGGAAGGAAAATGGTACATGACATTCGGATTGTGCTTTGGTGTGTGTCTCTACCAGCTTTGCACATCTAAAGACTGACATTTGTACAAACTTTTATTTTTAATAGCTCAAGCTCAGTCATGGTGAATGAAGAGTCAGTGAACAAGTTCACAATTTATTTTCTAGCTCACATAGTTTTCTTCTAGGATTGCTTTGTATTCAGCATCACTATGTCCCAATCAACTCATTTAAGCGACCAGCTTCCCTTCCCCTACTGTAAAAAGAAAAAAAGGCATGTCCCACAGTATGATGCATCCACCACCATGCCACACAGTGTGGTTAGGATTTTGAAGGAGACGTGTGGTGTGAATTTTCTGCCACAGAAATATAGGAATATTTTTTATAACCTGACAATAAATTACAACTTTACCTCTGCCTTATCTGGTGTTTTCCTTTGTCTTCATTTTGCTGTTTGTTCTCCATTGACAAACATCTGATGCCTTCACAGACACATGGATTTATACTCAGGAGGATTCTACTTAGAGTAATTAGATTACTTCTAAAGGCAGATGGTTGCACTGATACATATACGCAGAAGAGAAATGGTGTAACATCTGACATTACTGTTGTCTCTAATCTGTTCAGAGTGAGATGAATAAAAAGGGAGAATCCTTTTGGGCTATAAAAGACCAAACAACGGGCGATACAAAATGTGCCAAACTTCTGTCTCATAGTTCAATAATCTTACAGTGCAGTGATAGTCCTAACATTTTTTTTAAAAATGCTTGCGCTTTATAGCAATACAAGTATTTTTCATGTCTCATTTATTTCAAACAGCGAGATAGAGACACAGAAATGTATTAAATTACTGTACATCCTTCAACCCACACTTCTAAGACCGTGTTCTTCTGATACATCTGCTAGTCCTATGTGTCCATCATCCTCCAGAAGCAGCAGAGTGTTACTGTGAGAGACTGTGATTGAAGGCTTGTGAATATTATAATTTATTGGGCTGTTAAGAGAGCATAAAACCTGTTCTGTGGACAACATGGACCTCCCTTATGCGAAACAAATCAGTTTGAATCACTATCATGAAACTAATAATACAACTCAATCGGTGTGGTGCAAGGAATATGCAGCAGAAAAGGAAAATAATATAGAAAAAAAAAAACACACACACACATTTCTTCCACCAGGCTGCAGAAGGCTTTTAGGACATGGCACATGCATGAAATTACAAACAAGAGTGGAGAATTGCAGCTTGAAAGAACATCCACAGTGAGAGGACGGAGCACAGTCTGCAGAAAAACGGTGTGAAGGAGGTGTGGAGTGGGAAGAGAGAGAGAGGAAGAGAGAGAGAGATTACTGGCTAAAGACAGCCAGGCCAAATGTCTGAGAGAACCATCGATACTGTGAATGAGTAAAAACATGTTTTCAGTCAGTTTGACATAGAGAAACCAGAACAACTCATCCTTCCACCCGTTCACTTTCCAACCTATCCCACACTCACTGCCCACCTTCATCCTTGCTGCTGATGACTGTGTAGCTGATTGCCCCAGAACACTTGTTGATCTTTCAACACTTTAAAGGTTCACTGTTCAGCCCCGGACAAGTTACTGGAAGCGACAGATTAGGTTTTTTAAGGATTGGTAGTTTGTGGTCAGCCAAAAAACTGCAATCGGTGCACCCCTAGCTATCACTGTTACGCAGCTCAGTGCAGACAGCATGCTGGAGCGGATAGCCTGACTAATTCAATTCCTAAATATTGCTTGGTAAACTGCTGTCGTTCCAGAAGCAGAACTGCAAAAGTGTGACTGGCTACGTTCTATCATCGACTGGGGTTTGAGATGACAGAGCAGATGCTCAAAAACCACATTTAAGTCAGTTAAAAAAAACAAAACAAAACAGAAACCACCCTATAAAGACGGATTTCCTGCTTAGACAGTCAGAGGTTTCTTACCAACCTCAACTTCAAACCCCAATACAAAGCCTACACTAAAGATGTGGTAGGCAGCTTATCTGCACTTGTCTCGGTTGTATCTAACTACAGTAAATGAGACACAGCCGCAGTACTGAGCAACATCTGTTTAAACAAATGTTCCTTCATGGTTACAATGCCTACAATGCCGGAAAGTACTACGTAGCTGAAAATATTCAACAATATCACCGTGATCAACAGCAGCAAAAGCCCATTGACTTTCTGTCACTGAAGTTTGGTAAGATGCCATTCACAGATCTGAGTTCTGATTTCCAAGGTATTTCAAAGGCAGTGTTAGGAACAGCTACAACTTAATAAGGTCAGCAAAAAGACTGGAAGCAAATAAAATAAATAAATCTAAAAAAGAAAAGTAAAAAGAAAAACTTTTAAAAGCGCAGTTTGGGCTAACCAATTAAAATGTCATTCCCACTTTTCAATTCTGTCATATCTGTTACATTTGTTGAAGGATAACAGAAGCAATGATTTTGCTTAATATTATTTCATTACACGACCTTACTACAAGAACATTACAACACCAGCTTACAGACAGGATTTAGGAAAGGCAACATTAAAACAAGATTTACTACAGGTTCTGGGTTACCAATGGGCTGCTTTTGTTAATCTTCCATCTCCATCCATTCAATAGAAGCAGCAGTTTTGAAATATATGAATTCATCAAGTCAAACCCCCATAAACTCCTCAGTTTGTAAAGCTGGCGAATAAACTTAACTGAAATTAAATGTGTCAGCCAAATAAATTGTTTCACTTCAACAGTAACAATGTGTACCTTGTAAAAATGCCTGCTCCCACCGCAGTTCTAGCTGCAAAGGAGCAAATACATTACTAGGGGCTTCTCATTCAGAACAAACCAAACAAAAAGCTGAAGGAAGCTGAGGAATAATATTACACACTTGTTTTGCAGAAAAATAACACAGTAAACCGTTCAGCTTATCTCATTTACACAACAGCAACTGTGACTTTACAAGTGATAGTTGAAATTTACAAGACAAATGGGCCAAATTGATGTCCCGGTTTTAGAGAATTCAAATCAAATTCAAGATTCTGAATCAAATTCAGATACATTCAAAACCTGCAAGAATCTCTCGCCCACCTCCAGGCCTTGACTTTGCCTCAAGTTCTCTCTCTGCCAACATCTCCCATAAAGTTCACCGCTATCTATAAAGTATGATGAAACATGCATGTTGCATTAAATGAAGAACATATCTGTGGAAATGTTACTGCAACCAGAATCGGATTTACAAGAATGTGGCCACTGAGCTTGAGCCAGTTTTGGTGCCTTATCCACAACAGAAGAAATTGTCCAGCTAATGCAAATTACAATGCATTAATAGGTAGTCCAGTGCAGTTGATACATGATAGGTTCAATACTTCCCCTGAGCAATAGCTACATGTTGTTCTCCCCAAAAGTGCTATAACTTAATTGTTTTCAAATACTTAAGTATTGTTTAAATTCATAAAAATTCCAAAATATTATTACAATTCATTTGGCATGGACCTATACGTTTCATGTTTATCTAATGTTTTGCCTTTTAAACAATGTAAAGCACACATTCATAAAAAAAAAATGCAAAAGGTTTTGGGGCAATGAGCTACTGCCCCAGTAAACTCAATCTAAAGTCAGGCCCACCAATCAAGAACTATAATTTCAAATAATGAACACAATAACAACAACACATGACTATCTAGCCTTTCAATTGACAGTAAAATTAGACCTCAGCATGGTCTCTGAAACATGCACTAGTTTTAATTTGTGCTTGAGTTTTAATTTAAAGGCAGCATTTTGTGTATTTAAACTGATTCACACAATTATAGTTCTGCTACAACATTTTTCATCCAGCAATAAGTTAGAATTGCATGTGATCTTGCGTCGTTAGTCATAATGCACATTTAGCTTCATGCATTTGAATTCCTAATGAATTTGAAACGGGATTGTTGCAGCCACTGTACATGCGGCTTGGTAAATCTTTATTCCGAAATTCATCAAGAGTGTCTAAATGAAAGCACCAGCTGACAGAAGAAAAAAAAAAAACAACAAAAAACTGGCAGGCATTACTGTGAATCCGCTCCTTAGGGAATCTCTCCTTTTCGCTTCCACCACAAATGAACTGACATCTAAGGGAAGAAAAAGAGCCTCGCGCACCAGCAAAAGATCGTGACTATGGAGAGAAGGGGAGGGGCGGCGTTACTTTTATGACAACTGGAGGCCTCCCAGGACTTTTAACTGGTGCTGCTCACTGAGCGCGCCCAGCCTCAGTGGTAAGTAGAGCACCAGTTCGAGGTGCTCTGCATCACAGAGATCTCGCAGATTATGCCTCTACTGTATTTAGAAAGTGGCGAATCAACAATCAATTCAATCAATTTGCCATTCACACCAGATTAATTCCTCCATTAATTAATCACCCAGGTCACAGCTGTAACGTTTATGCGCTCATTAGCCGACTTCATGTACAGTATAATGGGAGCCTAGGCAACTCTTTCTCACTAATTGTGTCTCATTTGTTTAAAGTTTATGAAGGTGTGAAAATGGACACAATGTGGCATAAAGAAGCGTTAATATCGGGACTATTTTCAGATTTCCTGGAGTCTCTGCTGCTTGATTAGAGACTTCAACTTAAATATGATTCAGAGAAATTCATGGAAGTTTATGAGCTTTGTGTTGTGCATAAAGATGGCTCTGACTGCAGAGTTCTAGCTACATGTGTCATTTTCAAAACTCCTCAAGCACACAGCACGTCTCTGTCAAGCTGTACCTGCCACTGAATTTGGACGAGGCATCACGAGCGAGGAGAGGCCCTGAATGTGGTGCTGCGGGAGGGGTCTTTTCGGTGCTGGTGGAGTCCTGGGCTCCATGATCTCACTCCTGGGCAAGGCGTCAGGTTGCAGAGCTGTCAGATTGTCTCTGGTTTGCCCGGGATGGCGGTCGTCGCCCGCGCGGCCCATGACACCGCCGCTGCCCCCCGGGCCCTCCTCCTTTGTCAGAACGTCGCTGGATGTGCTGCGCTCCTCATTCTCAGAGGAGCTTGTGATGGTTGCTGAAATGGGGGAAAGAAAATCTGGTTGAAATATGCTGAGAACAGCCTGAGTACGGTTGTAAACTTTTTTTTTATAAGATGTAAAATACAACACACATTTTACCTAATCAACAGAGAAAAACAGAAGACATGACCTCTTTGATCAGCGGGGTTTCATTGCACTTGATGTGTCTTTTGTAATCAACTATAAATACAAACTCTATTTAAGGAGAAAAAAGTGTCCTATTTTGAGAGAATCAGACCCATACGCAACAAAGACAGCAGTGTCCCAGTTTTGACAGCAGGGAGCTGAAGCCTTAAGGCCGAGGTGGCACAAGCGGCTCAGAAAAACCACATGTGAGGTTAGGGTGTATGTTTGAAGATTTAAAACCTATTTATGTTCAAACAACTTTAAAGATTTTTTAAAAACCATGCATTAAATAGATCAATAAAAACAGATCATATATATATATATATATATATATATATATATATATTTATATTTATATATTTATATATTTATATATTTATATTTATATATATATATATATATACATATATATAGATCCATCCATCCCATTGAATGAAGTTTCTACCCACTCAGCAAGAACCAAACATAGAGAAGCAGCATTCAGCTTCTATACACCACAAATTTGGAACAAACTTCCAGAAAACTTCAAAACAGCTGAAACACTGAATTCCTTTTAATCTTGACTAAAAAACACCTGTTTAGAATTATATTTGAAACGTAATCAATTACGAATTTGATGGCACTTGACTCAATGTCATGTTTTGATTGTTGATTCTATGTTGCATGACTTTGTGTTTGTTATTATGTAAAGCCCTTTGAAATGCCTTGCTGCTGAAATGCGCTATACAAATAAAATTTGATTGATTGATTAAGAACTAGCATCTATTTTTATTTTGCCCGGTTGGACAAATTTAACCAGAATAGCGCGAAACCTTTTTTGGTCCGCATCAAAGTTCAATTGCACGTTCACGTCCAAGACGAGTCTAACGTTTTAGCTGAACGAACGGGAGTTAGTTCACGTGCTACATCAAAATCTTTGGAGATTAGTTTATAGTTATTAACAATCACTGAAATTTTGTCAAAAATGTTACCTTGAAAGCAACAATCACTCATTGTATCTTCCCACATCTACTCAGATGTTGGACAGAAAAACATTTGACTGGAAATACCTGTGGAGATTTAGGTTTAGAACGTGTGTTCATGTAGGCTTCCTTCAAACACGGCTGAGGACTGAGGACCTAAAACGGCACAGAATACAAAAGAGCGGGAGGAACGGAGCATAAGGGATGAGGCAGGAAGTAGGAAGACCTTGATCTTCAGAGAGTAATCCCTTTTCATTAAGAGTAGTTTTCAGACACTCAGAGCTTCACCATTGATCCTTGTGCAACACCAATTCATTAATTTGCAGCGGCTTATCACCTGGAAGGCCTTCAGGACTTCCACCCAGACACACACAAGAGCAACATTTAATGTAATGTAACCATGTCTCACAAGAGTCAGCAATTCCCCCACTGAAATTAGTTCTTATCAATTTAAGGTGAGGTCTTTCTCATCTGTTTCACTTTTCATTCCAGCTGTTTTTTCCGTCAGCCTGTTTTTAGTTTCATTCATCAAAAAATCCATCTGCAAAAAATAACTTATAATCATCACATGACCTTCGATGTTGTATTCCTTCTAGTATATCTACACATTAGGAAACTGACACCTTTTATTCTACATGGTGATATTTAATGGATCTTGATTAAATTTCATTAAGTTGAATGATGCTAACTGCAGCACCTTAAAGAAAGAGGATTCACACCCCTTGAACTTTACGCTACAACCACAAGCAAGTCAAGTAGAATAATATTATGAAAAGAACTGGATTATAGTCCTGGACTTTGCGTCACTCTGAACTAATCAATGTAGGACAACAAGATAAATTCTGTTCTGATCTCACCAGAGAACCTTCTTCTACGTTTGCTGTGTTCAACTTGGACTGTGGCAAACATTAAACGGAACAATGTTGGCGTTCTTTCAACACGTGGGTTCTTCTTGCACACTCTCCATAAAGCTCATATTTATTAAGTATCTGGAACTACCATGGGCCTCTTGACTACTTCTCTCACAAATCCTGTCTTTGCGTTGCTTGTCAGATAAGGTAAGTCTAGTTAGGTTTGCAGTTGTTCCAAACTTGTTCTATTGTCAGATGATAGATTTAACCGTGCTCAGAGGCTTAGAGACTTGGATTGTGTTTTCTAGCATAGCCTAGCTTACCTTAAATGTCTTCACAGACGCAACCCTGACCTGTCTGGTGTGGCCCTTAATGTTGATTATGCCATCTATTCACTAATATTCCTTAACGAACCTATACTGAGTTTCAATTACACAGATTTCATTCTAAAAGCAATTCACTTGCCATATTTTAAGTTGCCAGAGTAAAGGATGAAGAACCCAAATGTTTGGAACATCTTTAATTATTTTTTCTTTCCATATGCAATTATTCTGTATTTCATCTTCATCTGGGTCTTAAGGGTGTTTTCACAACTAATAATCTGGTAGACTATTAGGTCGGTGTGGTTCGCTTTCACTCTGCACTGTATCAAATGAACAAAACTCTTTGAAAAGCCTGTTCAACCAAAGGGTTGTGGTGGCGCTGCATCCTAAACCACTGAGGAAACGACACAAAAACCTGTAGCAGTTGTGGTATTTCTGTTTTGTCGTTGGTAAGAGACCATGAGTCATTTCTCCTGCTAACGCTAGACTTCGTTTGTTTTAGTTGTATTTACCCAGAATGCCCTGCACTATAAACCACTTCCTGGTTTTGGAGCAGTGTTCGGTCCGGTTGGCATTCACATATGCATTTGAACTGCACTAGAGTTCATTTCAACTGAACAGAGAGTTACGTTTTTGGGCGGACCACAGGTCGCCTTTTTGGTCCACATCAGAGTTCGATTGCACATTCACATCTCCCCAAACTTTCTAGCCAATCAAAGTAGAGTTCGATTGAAGCGGACCAAACAGGGCTGGTGTGAATGCATCCTCAAACTCAAACACATTCAAGTGTCTGGTTGTACCAATTCAAAATGTGGAACGTGGTCTGAATATTTTTCAAGAAAATTATATTTCCTTTCTCTTTTGTCCACACCATGTCCACCATCTTTAATTTGTTCCTCTATTGTTTCTCAGTATAACATTACCCTTTGATATATCAACAAAAGCCCAGCTGTAATTAAATACACCTGTTTCTGGCTGTACAGAAGAACTGAAAGTTGGTCAAAACCTCTTACTCCCATTTCCCAAAACGTGAAACACGAACATTTTGGCATCTCTAACAACATGTTCAGTTGTCCCATCATGCCAAAAGAGCCTCTCCACTTGCCACAACTTGGCCATTTGGAGTTTTCTAGGGGTTTTTTCACTTCCACCATACCCCTGTCTCCATTGTAAACATAAACCCTCCAGAGGCGAACCGCACAGCTTTGTGAGTGCTTTCCCCTCCCTCACAGCTGCTTGTCTGCATGCAACCGCTGCTCACGAGTGAGTGCTCCCAATCCTCTCTCTCCTCATAAAGCCAAGTGCCTCGCTGTAGACGTTTCACAGATAAGTGGTTTATTCCCCCCCCCCTCCCCATCCATGGCAGTGGGCCTCAGACAAATTTTTTGTCACATGTCATGACTTGGTCTCTTGAACTCTGTTCATATGTGACCGGAAAAAAACAAAACAAAACTGGGAGGCCCTGCATTTCCTCCCGAATACTGCTGCTAGTCATAAAATCCACGATGATATTCAGATGAGCGGCAGCGAAAAGAAGAAGATATCAGCCCTCATCTCAGTTTATACTGTCAGATGATGAAACATGATTCCCCTCCAGCCACCACTCCCCCAACCCCCACCACCACGTCCCCTCCATCTCTCCTTGAAGATGGATAACGAAAAGTAAAGTCAAGGACAGAGAGAACCAGTGAGGGTTTTGTTTACACAAGCAATAGGGAAAGTGCTATTTCAAAGAGAGCGAGAGAGAGGCAGAGAATAGAAGGGGGAAAAGACGGCGTAAATAGACACAAAGGAAAAATACAGGAAAGGAAAACAATGGGTGTTGCATTAAAGCAAAAATCCACTTTTAATTAGGACCTGGAAGAGCGGCTGGACTACAAAACCGCCTCTGTGCGGTCTTTGCGTTTCAACCTGTCAATGGTAGAGGCATGCAGATATAAAGAACAAGAAGACAGACATCTAGTTTACTTAATAGACCTTCGGCTCTCGAATTAAAACTACTTCCTACAGACAAGCTGTAAAGTCAAAACATCCATCCTTTTCGGAACAAATCAGACACCTTCGTCAGGTAATCTCTGGACCGTTACGCAACAGGAAGTCAGAAACTCCTCTACCTTTGGGCGAGAAGGTCTAACTGCTGACTCAGTAAAACATGTCTCCATTTTGAACAAATTCTTCAGCATAAAACTTAAAGAGTCTTGTTTATGAAGGCAAAATAACAGTTTTTGACTAAAACTGTAATATCATCTTACAAAGTGCACTCCTTACATTAGTCTTACAGTACTAAACTTACTGTTCAGAGGTTTGGGGTAATGCATACATTACTTCATTATAGATGTTAATTATACTCCAAAAGAAAGCAATATGCATCAGTTATAAGGTTAAATATATCTATCATACCAATTCACTTTTCCTACATACAAGATTTAATTTCATAGATCTGGTTAATAAGGGGAAGTATTATATATTTTGATGGCCTATTCTGCCATTTTATACCACAATCTAGTAACTATGATACATTCAGTTGTTAGAAAAATTTGTCATCTATAAAATTTAACTTCGTAATTTAAAGCCTTGGAAATGGGCCTCTGTCTCTTTAAGGTGCTCCTACTCTTTTTGAAGGTCCGCCTGAAGTTTCACTGAGAAGTAGCTGGTTTAACGAGCTGAGGAGATGCACAAAAAACAAAAAAGCCGGAATGAACAAGGATGCAGATACCAGCAGTTTCCATTTGTTTTTTTTGGACGAGGTTAGAGTTGTCCTCTCGTCAGCTGCATCACAGCAGGTGCAGCAGTGATCAAAGACATAAACAGAAATGTTCTTCTCAGCGCGCTCCAGGTTCTGACAAGATTGAGGTGTTGGTAAAAACCTTAGAAACAACATGTAACTACCTGAGAGGAATCGTGTTGGTGGTGTTTTTACAATAAAGAGTGATGCGGACACTTTTACGGCACAGCTGCATAAGGAAAAAAAATTGAATTTATGATCTGATTAATTGGAAGAGAGAAAAATCATAGTTGTAAAAATTATTCAAGGAAAGGTAAAAATATGTCAGATCAAAACATACACCACCTACTGTAGTTGCTAGTGAAATATTGATTTAGTAAATGAAAGCAGATCTTTTATTTTTACTTCCTCCTCCTTTCATGGTCAGAATTAACCACAGGTTTCAGCAGAGGGTATTTTTTCCTCAGTTGTCAACATATTGCAAACGCAAGCTGTTTTTCCATTGCGCAAATTCGAATTACAAGAATAAATCAGCTTTATGAAAACACGGCAATTAAAAAAAAAAAAAAAAAAAACTAAAAAAAAAGTTTTTTTATTGAGTTTTACTGAGTTATTGAGCAAAATTAGGTGCTCTCACCACCTAATTTTGCATTAGGATGAGGTCATTTTTCGGCTGTATCAAAATTAGTGATGCGGCAAAACTGCAAAGGAAAAACATCGTTTGCATCACATGAGTCGTGATCAAAAACCGAATGTGTCTACTGGTGGAAAAGACGAAGACGATGACAGGAAGTGGTAGGAGGCAAGTTTTTACTAACTCATCATGTGAACAAACTTATTCACGTGATATGTAATTGTGTTTCTTACTTAACATATTTTTTTTCGAAATACCTTCAAAACTTTACAAAACGCACAGTCTGGTCAGTCAACTTGGATAAAGATGCATATATATGAAAGGATGTTCCCAGAGTGCTTTCTTAGCCGTGCATAATGCATGCTTAGCGATATTTGCTTGGCGGAGCTATCTTAAGAACAGCTCTGTCTTTGCGACTTGTCTGAGAGAAAGTGCACACTCAGGTTTGAACACATCTGTAGTTGCTGTCAACATTATCACCGCCTTTTGAGATGCTGTGGCCTTTATATAGAGCAGCCTGACAGGAAAATGAAGTAGAGAGGAGGGGGATTGTAACCTTGACAGCTGCATTAAGGACTAACATCCTCCGTATGTGGGGCGTCCAACGGCTTCAGCACTTTCGTAGTGATATAGCACTACAGTGTTATGTAATCATCATGGATAACAAGGAAATCCTCAGTTGAAGTTATTTGCAAGACAATGAAAAAACAAAATAAATAAAAAAAAAAAAACAGATTCTAACTCTCTTGAAGTAAAAATTGAATAAGTTGAAGATTATTCTTTTGGTTTCGTGTGCGGTGCAGGGCTCCTTCACAGCAGACTGATCAAGCCTCATGAAGCGCCCTGCCTTGCATATCTCCGCATTGGGGCTATTATCTTCACACCTCTCTGCTCTCACCACCACAGATTTTACCTCCTCACCATGTCACTCCTCTCTCACCCACCTACTCTCCTCTTTACCCGCAGGCAGCGTTGCTGGTGGGGCTGATTGGGAGGTTAAGCTGGGCCCCAGTCAACCATGGGAAGCAATCATGGCGAAAGCACAAACTCAAATAGTCCAAGTGTGCCAAAGGGATTTTTTTCCCGTCTTTTTTTCCCCCCGTTGAGCTCACTTTGTTGACATACTAACAAAACTTTGTGTGCAGCACTTTTAAACGAGTTCTATTGGACTTGATGAAAACCAAACAGCAGATCAAATCATTAAAGAGAAGAAAAACATTTTTTTCAGCGCTCATCAAATTAAACTTGAACCATTTGAATAAAATAGAACAATAAGATAAAACAAAGAAGTGATAAACCACTGGTGTGTTTCAGAGTAACTTATTAAAGTTCTGAGTGTGTGTAGATCAATCAGAAAGCAAAAGTATATCATGTGACCAAGAAATCCAGATTTTTAGAGAAATGGTAAGAGGACCAAACATTGAAATCATAATTTTTTGCAAATGTGAAGCATGTTGGTATGAATAGTAATGTTTGAGGTTAGAAATGATCTAATAAAATAAGGAGGACATTTGGGGAAATATCATATGATGGGACTCAGGTCATGTAACACAAGTTATGAATGGAAGAATCCAGCAAAGAAACTGTAAAACCAAGAGCCTAAACACTGAGGCACCGTTGAAGTACGACAATAGAGCCAGAAGAGCCGGGTCCCTAGTCACATTCCATAAAAACTGCGCCTATAATTGTGCAATTTTACATTTCCTTTAAGAGAAACACAGCAGTTTTGAGGAAACTCAAGTTTTTTTGGCAAAAAGTTTTTGTGCTACAATGAGGTGATTTTTTTTTTTGGGCCATATTGATATTTGCATGTATCACAAAACTGCACTGGGCGAAAGGAATGAACCTGTTTTTACCACGTCTTCCTAACAGTAATGAATACAAAGAAATTAACTGAACAGGACAACAAGTATAGAAATCAACAAGAAAATGATGAATGAAGGCAAAACAACAAATGAAAGCCAGAGACACCAAACTGGTGGTTTGTTTGAACTTATGTGTTTTTTTTTGTTTAGTTTTTTTCAACAGAATGCTAAACCTCACAGAATTACAATAAAATAAAAAATTAAACACACACCAATGTTAACAACATCCTGGAGCAATGAATGTCTTTGAACTTTCCTGGTTTGTTTCCTTGATTACAGAGTTTGTAATCAATTATTTATTTTTTTACATTCAGAAAATTTGTACTTTCTTTTAAATAGTAGTAGTATTAAAGGGAAATATACACCTAAAATCTTTCAATAAACTCACCGGTTTTAACATTGGTTTATAATTAATGACGTAGGTTGAACAAAGTAAAACTAGAACATAAAACTTACCAGGGCCACAGCGCAACATAATGCAGGGTTTAAAAGCAGATCGCACCTTATTTGCAGTTATCCGAGCAGAGTTTAGATTTTCATTGACACGCTGTGCTTGCTGAAATATCCATACAGTTTTACACAGAGATATAAGTCGTGTGGGTGAGAGAGTAGGAGGGATGGAGGTAGGAATGTCGGGATCCGTTCAGTGTTGCCTGCAGTCGTAGAGGAACTGAATGATATGTTTGATAAAGAAAAGCCGTATGGCATTTTTTTTTTACATAGAGCAAACTGAAAATCAACTGTACATGAGCAACAGCCATTAGAAATCTACACTTGTTTCTGATATTTGTATACGGGAAACTATTGCCTATGAAATATGATTTGATAAACTTACTGTGGACCATGTAGGCTATTCCAAAGAATACATAAATAAAAAGTCAGTAGCCTTTTGTAGCCAAGTCACTGAATAATATAAAAGTACATTTTCTGAAACAGAGTTGCTAGCAATTATTTTAGTAAGCAAGTATTCTATCAATTTTTCTGGTGATTATAATTATTAGAAGACAAAGGTTCCTTTCTCAACAAACCTGCTTTCTTCTTCGCGGAGTGCTGTAACCATTTGCAGTCTAAGTTGTGGCATAATCTAATGTACATGTATTAGTTGCTATCGCTTTCCATATTTAATCAACTTTGTGTTTGGCTTTAATTCAAATTTGGCATCAGTTGAAATATATCTTCCTCTTACCTTGATCAGTGCAATGGATGTAAAGGATAATTGCTAATTCTTGTAGACACATAATGTAATTTCTCTTTTACGTCCTCTCTTTATTACCTGCTTAGGACTGAAAAGTAATCAGTTCAGTACAAAAATTCATTCATTATCACAAATGATAATAAATTTACACAGTGCACTGTGACTATGAGAAAGTCATCTTAATTTTTTTTGTTGCTTTCACAGTGTTGTGCAGAGTAAAACCATTGTTGATGGAGACAAAAACTGCTGGAAAACACAACCCACGTTGCTATGACAAAGGTTGTGGTCTGGTTATAAACATCTATGGAAAGATTCACACTGACAGACAAGAAAAACACAATTTATTACCTGCCACTCTATTAGGCACACCTGTTCGGTTGCTTGTCAACACCAATAGTGTTAACAATGAACTCGTTGACAGTCATCAGTGAACATCAAAATGGGCAAGAAAGGGGATTTAGGTGGGCTGGCCATTGCTTTCCTATGCAATCTCCCTTCAGTGCTCTATATTGGATTTGCTTCATTGGACTTCATTTCTCAGGATTAATTTCATCCTGGTCAATCAACAAACAGAGAGTTTAGTTGTGAATGATGACATTGAGTTTTTGTGCTGTTTTAGAAATGCAACCTGCCTGTGCTTGTTGTTTGGCAGAGGAAGTATTGAAGAAAACTATTCACTCGATGTTGAATAAGCTTCCAAATTTTGAGCAATGAAAGTTTAAGACATTTTACTGCTGATGGTGAAGTCGATCGGATTGGCACTTATCACAGTGTGGGATGGCTGTTTAGCACAAAATTTGCAGTAAAGTTCATAGTGTAACTTCTTTCACGATTAAACTGGCACGCTGCACACGTCATGAACAAGTTGTTAACAAATGGGTAAAATCAAATACGCTTAAAACCTCCACAGAGTCAAGGCCTACAGGAAGAAATTGTTTCTGAAAGTGTCGGACAAGGGGCTGGTTTTTACTAGGTTGCTTTGAACAGAATCACTCAGCATAGTCTTCTTGAGGCATTGAAGATCAAAAGTTATCAAAATCTTTTGGCTACATCAGACCCTGTGGGCATGGTCAAAACTCAAAATCTAGTGATTCGCCATAGAATATTGATGTGGACATTTATGTTTGAGTTTGTACATTGTTCCTTTCTAAATGAAGCTTATTACCGCTATTATTACTAACCAGACAAGGTTGTTTTGGCAGACACCTGATTCTCTGTATTCTGTGTTACTGCACTTTAAAATAATGCACTAGGTTTCTAGATAGATCAGAGAAGAAAAAGTGATCAGTTTTAAATGAGTCAAAATGCAAGAAAAATAGCAAATTTTTCCTCATCTTATAATTTATGTGCCCTTTAGTAGTATTGCTAATGTTTCTTTTTGGACAAATGTTCACCTCAGAACTAAATTTAGCAAACATGCAGTTTATCGCCATAGGCTACATGTTGCATACAGGCTGTTTATGGAAAGATTAGCCATTAGACCACTGTTCTATAACCCATTGAATAGTTTGTAACATGGCTCAATTAAATTTTTTATGTGGTTATGAGCATGAAATTGTTTGAAAACTTCTCCTTGCTACTACATGACCATCACTACGAAATTAGATTGTGAGACTCGAGTTTCCTTTTATAAAATTGTCAAACAAAAGACGTGTTTGCTGATTTTTCCACCTTAGTTTCACAACAAATGTCTTTGTGAGTTTTCACAAACACAAATTAAAATATTAGACTTTTAAGCATGTCAGCTGGAATATTCATAGCTGTCTTTACAACACGATTAGAATAAAACGGTAATGAAAGCAGGTGAGGGAAAGCACACGGAAATGAAATAAGTCATTACCTCGTACAAGAAGTTTGACACATAATGTTTGTTCAATTGTGCAATTGTGTTATCATTCCAAAATATAATACCAATGCGAAAATGGGCATTAATTATTTTTGCTGCGTTGCTTCTAATGCTGCATATGAAAAAGGTTGGGAGCTAATTTTATTATGGTGTCTGCCACAAGCTGTCATTAAGTGAATGAGTAAGTGAGCAGCAAATGGCTTTACTTTTATTGCATTTCCCGCCCCAGCATTATTATCCCCAGGCTGCTCCTCCACCAATGACAGCCGGCGTGTTTGAAAGTGAAAATCTGCAGGGAGATAATGTGCTGCGTCCTGTACTTGGAGCAAAGAGAAAAATAACCTTTTTTCCTCACCCGGAGACTAATGGCACAAGAGGAGTTTGAGAAACAGTGATGATGAAAAACCCGTGCCACAAAATGCTTCTCAGTCAAGAAGAATTATTTCCTGCTAAGACTTAAGTTTTTATTATTTTCTTTCCCTTCCCAGATTCCCTCCTCTGTTTCTCTTTGCCTCTGTCTTTTTGACGTGCACCGTGGCACTCTGGGAACGCGTCCAGTGGATTGCTCCGGATAGAAACGGCAAAACACAAATGGCCATTTCTCTTACAAAATAAATAATAATAATTAAAACAAACTGAGATGGAACCCTACACGTGTAGGGAATGCTGCTGATGTCTTAAGTGATGAAGAGTGGAGTATTTCTTCTCATGTTTGAAGTAGGGATAAATATTTTTTTCAATTAAAGGGGCATTATTATGTAAAATCGACTCTTTTATTATTCCCTCATCAAAAACATAGCTGGAGTGTTGCTTTGATTCTTTCAGAGAGAAATCCTGTGACTTCCCCCAATCTGCTCCTTCAGACTAGCCAGCAGCAATTAGCAAACACCTGGTGGGACTGCTGAGCTCATTATACAAGCTACTTGTCAGTGAAACACTGCTAAAACACTGTTAGAGGGTCAATAGAGGAGAGACGTTATGAAGCCCTGGAGGTGGAGTTTCAGAAATAGCAGAAGTTTTTAAAGAGCCCCAATTTCTAGTTGTTAAATTACCAAGTCAAATTTCTCTTAAATCACTTTTGATATTTAGAGCATTTTTAAAACTGAAGGTAACATAGTTGTTTGATAGTACTATGAAATTGCACTGTGCCTGAAAAATGCACAACACTGGTCCTTTAAATATGGCACAATAACAAGGCAAATGTAAACCATTAAAAAACGTATAAAATGCAGTCTGCTATTTTACAGAATCTTCAATTATACACAGCAGTAATAATCAGAGTTTCTTTTTCTTTAATGACTCCGGTTAGTATCTAGGACAAACAAAAAGAATGCTAATCAGGACAATCCTAAAATAATTCACTTGCCTAAAACGCTTTTTGTCCTAAAACTACATCTGTATATAGAGTACACATCAACATCTTTTTTTTTTTTTTTTTACACCAATATGTAATCTAGAATGAATTTCACTTCAAAATTTGCATTTTAAGAAAGCTCGTCTGTATAATTTCTGCATAAATTTCCAGAAGGCATCTGTCTCCAGCTTTGTTTCAGGCCTAACAGTCTGAGTTATGGTGTGAACGTCAAGCTGCAGTTCAAGCAGAACCTCCAGGAGAAGAGGAAGGGGAGAAAGAGAAAAATAAAATTCTATAAACATAAATCACGCTCCTAACAACACAATAAGGAAGTCAGCAGGTTAAGGTAACAACAGCACTTTTCCAAAGCAACACTCCGATGATTTAATCACTAAAACCACGAATGGCACCCAGGATAAATATTCCTCCAAACCCGCTTTGTTTTCCAGCTGCATGCTGCTGTTTTGTGCTGTCATGACTTGCCAGCATGTGCGCCTTCCCGTTCTACGACTACGTTGCCATCTGTCGTTCCTCCATAACTTTGGGGAGTACTACATCACTCATGTCATGTCGGCAGCATCTCAGACTCGCAGCCGTTCGTCTGTCTATGTATAGCCCTTCTGTTTAAGAGATTACTCATGTCACAAGCTGGAATTTATGTTAATTTACCCCTGTTAAATATCACAGACATCTGATCCACTGTGTTCTTAACTCATTTGCAGACAACTTTCTATTTTTTAAATTTTTTTAGCTTTCAGTAAGGTTTAGTTTTTGATTTAATGTACTCCATAAAAACTTCAAAGGAACTGAAGTACAGTGAACCCTAATTATAACACGCTTCATCTTTTTTTTTTAATAGTCTATGAACACGCCATCATGTTCTGTGTCCTGATTGACCGTCAATTAATCTCTTTCGTCTCTGTCCAGCACAGAATGTGTTCAGCTTGGCAAATTTGCATGTCTGCACATTTTCTCCACGACAAAATGTTGACGAAACGTTCTGCATTGACGAAGGCACCTGTCGACCTGCCAAAAAGGCAGAAAATGATGCGGCCACAGAAAACGTTAAACTTTTGGACATGCTAAAGGAAGGTAGAAGCGATGCCTAAGTTTGTGTGCAGAAAAATGAACCACACAAAGGGATGCCTGTCCTATCACATAGATTCGGTTCAAGGTATGTTTTGACTTTAAGACGATGTGTAGCGTGGGATGTCATTATGCTAGTTATTGCAGAACGTTTGGCCTTAAAATAAGCTTATGCACCAGTTGTTTGGAGAATGAAATGTCCCTTTTTGGAAGCAGTAAATATATTCTATTTTATCTCTTACAACAGAACAAACTCGTCATTTCAGCACGAAATCCAGATGACCCGAGTACTGCAGCCCGTACATTAAGTATAGTAACATTTCTGTAAACTGGTTATATAAGTTTTTTGTGACGTAAAAACTTGGTCCCCAGTTTGTTCAATTAGGGACCAAAATTGTAATATTTGCTCCATTTTCAGCCAGTGAGGTTCGTTTTCGTACTGCACTGTCAAACGATTCAAACTTATTGAAAAACTGTTCACCTTTTCGCCTGTGGGATCGTTGCAGCAAAGACTACAGAAAGTAATAACACAAAATCTTCAGAAGAAGACATGAGCGCAACTTCCTCCTTCACAAAATGTCAATAAAAATGGAGCAGAGATCGTAGGGATTTATGAGACCACAAGCCATTTCCCCCTGTAGTGTTAGACTCGCCCATTCATTTTGGCTAAGTTGACCCAGAATAGTCCACTTCCTAATTTGGGAACGGTCTCCGGTCCGCTTGGCATCCATGTATGCATTCGAACCACGGCAGAGTTAACTTCAACAAAACCAAGACCCAGGTTTGTAGGTGGACCGGAGTTCATTGTTTTGGTCCGCATTAGAGTTTGATTATGCATTCACACTTCTGGGGGACAAATAAAGATCGATTAAAGCAGACTAAACAGGATGGACCTGGAGTGGAAGCTTTTCAAATGTGTGAATTAGTAAGCAGTTCAAGCTTCATCAAATCATCTCACTAACCTGCCTGTTATTACAGATGTTTGAGCTTTAGGTGGATTTTTCAATGTTTAAATTTTAGCTTCAGGGTTTCAGAAAATGAATATGAAAATAAAAACTTGCTTTAACACTCTTGACACTTTCCACACACCATGCTTTTTTTCTTTTTTAATGCCTGTTACTCAGTAATTGATGTAGGCAGTGCAGGTGGCTGGGCTGATCTCTGGGTTTCCAACACAAGTTGCTATGGCAATACACCTCTGGTTAAAAAAAAGTGAACCAGACAATGAAATCCCCGGACTACGTGTAAGCCAGACGTTACTTTCCAAAGCCATTAATCTACCTTTGTGGTACAGTCCCGAGATAACATGATACCTGGCAAAGGAAGTGGAGTCTCCTCCAGACCTCTGGTCACTCTCTGATTAAAAAAATTACAATTCATGACACAAAAAAATACATTTAAAGACTACTATTATTACACAATCGAACACACTGTTAAACATCTGGTTTTTGCTAACAGCGTCAGAGGGTGGAGAGTTTCGACGAAACTGACGAAAACCTTGGTTGGTTCACAGAAAAGCTTCTTTCTTAAATTGAACAGATTGGATTTACCAGCGTGTTGTCTTGAATTCCACTGATCTAGTTGTTGGCAAACGTTTTGCCTCGAAATTATTTGCGATTTATTAAGAGTTCTGTTCAGGATCTCTAAATCTTGAATTAGGATTTCACAATAAAGACCGTTCAATTAGTTCAACTCCAGATCAAAAAAAAAAATCACACAGAGAGGCCAGGATAGCTTTAAAAACTTACAATATTAAAGCACGATTCCATCCAATTTCTTAAAAAAAACCCCAAAATTGACTCATCAAACCTGGACTAATTGTCCACACACTGGGCACACATCTGATTGTTTAAAATAAATAAATAAAAACCTAGGGCAGCCACAGTCAATTTGCTGTAATAGTAAATTGACTGTTAGAACTACATATTTACTTACACCTATTTGTAGTCGCCATGGTGCTCTCTCGTCACTTGAGCAATCATAAATCAAGGCTCTTTTCTACTTCACCCTCACCTGCAATGACATGCCAGTCAAACATCATCCTGCAAGTGGAACAAATACCGTGGGGTTAAAAGCCCAACAAGCCAAGAGACTGAGAAGTAGATTACTCTCCTCTTTAAACTACTGGTGGACTGAACACATTTTTCTACCGTTACATATTACCGCTCATTGCCGGTAAACATACAGCATGTGAATGAAAGTAATTTTCTATATTTCAAACTACAGGAAACGTAGTTTGTCTCCAATAAGTAGCAAGTATACGAGAGATCGTTTAGATATACTTTAGTTTGATCAGAGTTCAACATTTTTCTGATAATGTTTTCTATGACGTTTTCTGTCAGAGGGTCAGTTTGTTGTTTCAAGTATGACAATGACGTAAAAATAACAATTAAAAAAACTGTTAAATGCTACTTCAGTTTCAAGTAGTTGCATCAGATAAAAACAGCAGGTAATTAAAAAT
This sequence comes from Brachyrhaphis roseni, assembly GCA_903066815.1. NCBI lineage: Eukaryota > Metazoa > Chordata > Actinopteri > Cyprinodontiformes > Poeciliidae > Brachyrhaphis > Brachyrhaphis roseni. The sequence goes on from CAEFZY010069500.1 coordinate 53,036, forward strand.
GTATATCTTAAAAGACATGCACAGTAGTGAAAGAATAAAGCAATATATGGAATAAGTACCCCCTCTATTCAGTTTACACAGAGTTCGTATTGTTTCTTACTGTTTTGTAACACTCAGCTAAAATTAGCTGACTAATTAGTCGGGCTTGTCTGTTCTCTGCTCAACAGACATACTGAAGTAATATTCTGGCATTGCAGCTTTACTTTCATCAAGCATAACCATAACAGTGATGGGTGGCATCCTTTGGTTTGTAGCCAACATGTTTTGAAGGAGTTTTGTGGAACTTCTTCATAAGAAGCAAAACAAGAGTGAGCTGTGGAGTAGTGTCCAAAACAGTAAATGACTTTGATTAAAAAGTCCAGTCATTCTAACTTTCTCTAGCATTTTAAAGTAAAGGTACTTTTAAATTGTTGTAGTGGCATGATGGAAGATCTTAATCTTAAGTCAGGTCCATGTAGATCAGGAGGAAGTTTTGAGGATATATACCACAGCAGCAGATGAATTTATCATAATTTAAGTGCAATCCTTTAATTTCTTTGTATGTGTGTAGTTGCTGGGACTAAAGTCAGTAGTTTTTGTCATCTGCTTGACGTGATGGGGGTTATCTGATCAGGTTGTTGAACATTAATCACAACAAATGAAAATTAATTTCATATCATTTATAAAAATATCTTTTTATAGGATTGCATCATTGACACCAAATGCTAGTGTAAATGTTACCGTCCTATTTTTACTAACCAAATCATCCATCCATCCATTTTCTTTACACCCTTATCCCTAATGGGGTCGGGAGGTGCTGGTGTCTATCTCCAGCTACGTTCTGGGCGAGAGGCGGGGTCACCCTGGACAGGTCACCAGTCTGTCGCAGGACAACACAGAGACAGACAGGACAAACAACCATGCACACACACACTCAGACCTAGGGACAATTTAGAAAGACCAGTTAATCTGACAGTCATGTTTTTGGACTGTGGGAGGAAGCCAGAGTACCCGGAGAGAACCCACGCATGCACAGGGAGAACATGCAAACTCCATGCAGAAAGACCCCGGGCCGGCAATCGAACCCATAATTTATGCCTAATTCATACATAACCTCAACATCAGAAGAAAGACAGACCTGGCTTCATTGCATTTAGTAAAATCTTGATATAAAAACATGACTTGATGCAACATAGCACCGTCATATGTCCTCTATCTTTAACCAACTTCAAATTTTGGTCATGCAGTGAGTAACAGCATAAACAATGAGCGACCCAGAAAGAATGAAACGAAAGCCCGACAGAAGGACGTGGGAAATCAGCTTCATGGCGGTCCCGAAATGGAATCTGAGCCCGGCTCGCACTGACAGCATCTGTTTTTTTTCCTCCTTTCTCCTCACCAAACACTTTGTGGTTTGTTGAACGCATCATAATGACATTTGCTTCGTTTGCTGCTTCCAGCGTTTGAGCGCGGGATGGCTGTGCCTTTGTCAGCCTTGCACTGACAAAACAGCAAATAATCTTTTCTTGACTCACCATTTACATTAATGTAAAGCGAGGCTGCTTGTGTAGAGTGAATTATGTTGACGTGGCGCAGACACCAATTTGTACATAACAGCTTTAGAGGAGGAAAAATAATGTCGCACCGCCGCGAAGCACGTCGCTTTTAGTGATACAGATGTGAGTCACATTTTCTCCACCGAGACGAAATAAAACCTGCCCTGAAATGGGAGCTAAAAGGGCAGTTTAAAGCAAAGTGAATTCCCACAACACTAAAAAGTTGCACATAACGAATATGGTTGTATACATTTCCACTTGAAAGCAGGATAAGCCAATTATATGGCAGAGGGGGTAAAAAAAGCAACAAACTTGGCTCCAAGTGCAAATGAAAAGCAGCCAGAGGTAATGATTTCACCGAAAAGAGAGAATAACCTGCATGACATTGGCGTAATGAACTCATAACCTGCATTTAAATGCGCCATCTGCTGCAACATCACGCATGAGTTGGTGAGTACAGGTAAGATTGATTTTGACAAGTTATTCTTGTTTAAGAGTTGGACTTCCAGGTAGTCACTTTATGGCGCTGTGCCATATTGTGCGCTAACTGTGTGAAATGTTGAGTGTGTTTTTAAGTGACTTTCTGATCTGAACGCCATTTCAGGGAGAAATCTGCATGATTGCTGCCCGGAAATCGTGACTTAGTGTCATTATTTCTATACAGCAGCTCTCATTGAGACTCTATGTGATCTGATCAGAGGGAAGAGCACAGAAAGCCTACGTTCTTTTTGAGCTTGCAGAGATTACAGTGGAGTTTCTGGCATGTGATAATTTGTACAAACTCTTACATTTGCAAATCGCTTCCGAATTATGCTGTGAACTACAAGCCAACGACTCAGTTACTCTCGATTTGGTACGCATCGCCATCAGTTCCGTTTCATGGATATTTTTTGAATATATGCAAAAATAAATTACAGCAAAATTTTGCTATGGAGAAAGAAACGGTATTTCATTAACACCAACAAGGAGAATTTCAAAGACTGTATTCAATGAGCAAAGCAATTGACACGATATGTTGTACCTATTTTAATTTCAAAACACAGTTGCTTAAGATTTACAGTAACGCTCAACGTGCTTTGTAAAAGGTTGTTTCTTTACTCATTTCTCTATGGATGTTTAGAAAAGCTCTTGATTGACTTAAAGCCTCTTCATTCTCGGCAATGGCACAAAAAGTGGGTATGCACTGTATGCAACGCATAGGGGCGCTGCACTAGAGGGGGCGTCAAAACCCCCAATAGAAAAAATGTTTTTCTAGTTGGCATTTTCTATATTTAACAGCATGAAATAATCAATGACAGAGTGACGGATACAGATGTTGGCGGGATGAAAAAAAAGTCTTTCAATGTGGTTGAAAGATAGTAGGTTAAGTGCCGTCAGTGTATCGACAACAGGACAAGAGGGTTGTAAATATTCAGGTTAGCTAAAGCTAGCCTAATTCTGGTACTTTCACTAGTGAAAGTACCAGAAGGTACCAAAGTTTTCCCTAACTGTATAGATTCATTAAAGATGTGGTTCCCTCGCCTCTTTCGGCAGAGACAGAAGCACCAGCGTTTGCATTGACATTAGCTGTGTTTCCATTACAAATGTGAGCAAAACTTTGTCAGTATTCTGCTAATTAAAAGAACAACACAATTTCGCAATTGCTGGTGTTTCCATTAAAGAAGCAACTCAATTAAAATCACTCTGTGTCATTAAAAGCATTGTCTTCTAACTACTTTACAAAATTGTTTCTAGTGCAGTTTTGTGAAATATGCCAATTCCGATGCAGTCAAAAAAGCCACCTCATCCTAGTGTCAAAACTTTTTATCGACAACAATAGTTTTTTTTTTAACTGCTGTTTCTATTGGAGAAGACTTATTTTCAAAATGTCAAATTGCGCAGGTCAATGCAAACGCAGCTACTGATTCATCATCTTGCATCCCAGGCCTGTTTCTGCATAGTGTCTGTACTTCTTCCTTAAAGTAATATTCATCGCAATTGGTATTTACTCATGCTATACTCTGCACTTTTTCTCGTATATAAATATCAAGGTATGAGTAAGTTTCATCCCCTTATTCTGCCTTGCCTGTTCAGGTACCTGTCAAAAATGAAAAATCATGTCAAATGAGGCTTATGCCAGCTTTAGTCCTATTCTTATGATTTGAAGTAAAGGCTTAAACTCACATCATGTCAGCCATCGAGTTGATCTAACCGCCCTCCTGCTCAGGCAGGAACACGTGAAACATGGAGACTGGGAGCATAATAACTACATGACATGCAGTCTGCCAGACATGAAGGAGGATTAGTCTACTTCGTGCCAGCTTGAGAGTCTCTGTGTGGGACTTGAGTTTAGCGTGATTCGTGTTTTCGCGGCCGGATTTTTAACTCGGCACATAAATATTTCACGACGACACGGAGAGTTTAAAATCAAAACTCAACGGGCATATATGGGATACAAAACTTCATCATCTCATCTGATCTGAGTTCTGCCAAAGCGAGGTCTTGGCTTGAGCAAGCGGCAGCAGAAACCGACTTTGCAGCAGAGTCGGGAATAATGATTAACCAGTAATTATACGTTTCCGCTCCTGCGACAGTACTTCCATGCGTCTGTATTTGTGTCCAGGTTGTGCCGTTAGATGATTGTTGAGTGATAAAAATTAGGATGATTGTCGGTGTTTTGGTGAAAGCAGAGGATCAGAAGAGGCTTTCATTGTGTGAAAGAGAAGCCAGGTTTCCTGTTTTATTACTGCTGAGAGAAGATGGGAGGTACAACGAGGCAGCTGAAGATCTATCTGTCTGTCTTATCTGTCCATCCTTTCTTATCTATCCATTCTATCCATCTTATCTAATCTATTTATCGTGTTAATTGTCAGATTGGGATAGTCTCTATCCAGATCTGGACAAACTCCAGTCTCCAAAGCCTGAAGGCTGTTGTTTTTAACAAACTCCAATTATTTTCCCCTAATGAGCTCCCGGAGTGATGGATGTGCACCCTGAGCATCGTTACTGTAGGGACAGCAGTGGTAGTGCCGGGACTGACTGGCAGCTTACACACACCTGTTCTCCTTGACTAACTGCAAGCTGCACTTCCTGACAGCTGGGAGCCGGCCTCCCAGAGAGCGCAACACGCGCTCGTGACGCAGGGAAAAGCACACAGGCGCGCGGATCCGTGAACCTGTGTGGCCGCACGGAGACGACGCTGGGAATGCGGGGTGTGGGGTTTTGTGTCAATATCGAGATGTTGTGTTCGCCAAATGAACACAATTTCTTTATGTTGCAACTTTAGACATGTAGATGATGGTGATAATCAGAGGAATAATATATTGAACGCCTTGTAAAAATATTTACATGACTTTAATTTTTTTTAATGCTCTTCCACACTACAACCACATACTTCTATGTATTTTCGGAAGACATGCCAACACCAAATTATGATTTCCAAGTTTTTTTGAAAAATGAAAATAGGAAAAATATTTGTGTTCAGCCTTTCTGAGTGTTTATTTTGTAGAAGCATGTCTACCTTTACGTTGAAGATAGAGATACATACTGTCAAGAAAATAAGTTATTTATTAAAGGGGCAGTATTTGAGATCATAATTGAACACCTTGATATTCGGCCTCCGACTCTTTAAAAGCTGCTGCTTTCTAATTTCTGCTGGCTAATCTGAAGCAGCTTTGAGGAGGAGGAGCTTCGTCCTCAGAGGCGGAGCTACGTTCACCCACACCTCAATGGTTGCCACAGGAGATTAAAGGATTTCTCAAACATGCATGAAAGAATCAAAGCAACACTTTGATTCTTTTTTGGAGGAGGGAATAACATAATTCTGTCCCTTTAATAGAAAAAAAGTCGTATTGTCCCCACTTCCAACATAAAAAAGAAAAACATTTCATTTCAATGATTTCATTGAAACTAGAAAAACAGATGAACTCAAGCCTGAGATTAACTCAGCATCATTTTCCTGGTCTGCCAATCAAAACCGCCGCTGTAAATACTGTACAGCTTTGCTGCCTTTCTGACAAACTGTGGTTCTTCAGCATCAGCTGCATCTTTCCCCGTAATGTGTCAGTCCAATTATGAAAACAACTCGTATGGCTTAGCGAGAGATTTCACATTACATTTCATAGTCGTGGCTCTGGCTGTCAGTGTCAGGCAGAGACAGGCCTGAAAAGGCTGTTGCACTGCAGCAAACTGCTTCTTCCCCATCAGGCGCTACAGTCCTTTCCCCTCCTCACCACTCACACACACACTCCCTATGCTAAAGTAGCAGAATAGTTGTGAGCTGAAATTGGCAGAAGAAAATTGTTCTGCCACAAAGGGTCGAGAATATCTGTCCGACACAAACACATCAAAGCCAACTTGTCTCAGCAGTTTCGTAGCGTTTGTAAAGTGCGGGGTTCTTAGATTGTGTTTGTTTGCTGAGACGAGTCCTCAGGCCAGGCTGGATGACGAATAACTGCAGTTTGTGGCATCGTTGCTTTGTTTTTTTGTTTTTGCAATGTGGAATTAAAAGTAATTCCGTTCTGGATAGTGAAATTATTTGAAGATAAATCAGGAGCAATGAAAAAAAAATCAAACAATCCATCCATCCATCCATCCATCCATCCACCCATCCATCCATCCAGTGCTCCACTATTACTGTTTACATATTTGTTATAATTATCACATCATGACAGTAATATAAGACACATAATCTGTGAGAAAATTCAGCTCTTTGGCCTTCTCCCAGTGTTCCCAGTACTAACTGCAGAAATACACCACTCAGTCAGAAATAACCAATCAGAGGGAGGAGGGTCTTAGCGCTGTCAATCACTCTCATGGACACGCACGCTCACCCCCACCATTTTGCTCTTTGCTACTACTGTATACAGCTAGTTCACCACAAGAAATGCTAAGGCTAGTTAGCACAGTTTTTTCTGTAACAGTATGTTGTTCCACCATTAGCACCTTGAATAGCATGAACAGCACAATTGACAGCGCTAAGACCCTCCTCCTTCCTCTGATTGGTTATTTTTGGTTCAATAGTATCACTCGTAGATGGTGAAGTAGCTTGATTCTAATTTTTTTTCACTGATTATTTGTCTCATGTCAAAAATCTATCTCAACATGGTGATAGTTTTAACAAATATGGAAAAATCAAATTTTTGTAAAAGTTACGTACTGCAGCTTTAAGTGTTTATTCAATGAGATAAAAGGTAAAATTGCTGTTTTCAAGGATTGCAGCTTGAATTAACATTGCCAGACCAAACATTTAATAAAGATCTGTAGAGGACCTTGAATACTATTAACTTTTGGATTCCTTAAAGTTAATTATTCAAAGTAAGATGATTAAACCTTAATTTGTTACCAGGGTCTGTCACATTTTATTCTTCAGTTGCAATGACTATTATTAGTCAGGAGAGGGTGGGGGATCCTAGTTAGAGTTGATTATTGAACATAGTTCTGGAATGATTGATTTAAGTAATGATTTGAACCTCAACAGTAATCACAGCTAGCCGTGTGGCTACTACCAACCCTTGAACTATACTCCGATCTTTTCATGTGACCTGATAAACCTTGGTGATACGGTAAACACTTTTTAAACTTTGTGTTGCTGTTCTATTTCGTCCAAGATGATTTGTTTTATACATAGTCCATACTTAGACTATTTCACATGAAATCTCACCAACAGAGCACTGAGGTTTACCTCGACTGATTACAGAACTACATGTATATGAGTTTCAAAAAGGCTGAACACAGTGACCTTGGCACAGAGCGTGCAAAGAATGAAGATTGACAGACTCAGAATGAAGTGTTTGGGAATGTAAAAGGTCATTTTCACTGACATTGGACTGGAGTTTTAGGGGACACATTATTAAGGAATTGCGCATTGTACCTATAAATTAAAGTCTCTTTGAACAAAAGCACTGAAAAGGAGAAAACAACCGGTGACTGAACAGAGTCCGCACCGGTGGAAGTTGTTTTGGGGCGATGGGCAGTCGCCCCAACACAATGGGTTCGGTTCACTGTGTGAACTTTAGTTTTGTACTTCGCACCTACTATCTAAAGTGAGGCGGAGAGCGAGCTAGAGACAGAGAGAGAATACATTTCCCCTCACACAAAGCGTGTTGTGTAGTGTTTGTCTCTTTTGCCAGCCAAGTATTTACCACCCATCCATTTTTCAGCTGCTTTAGTCCTGCCTCTTCATCAAACCCAGATTGCTTCTTTATAGCACTATTCTTACTCCTCAACCCACACTACTCACCGCTGTAAACAGTTTGATGAGATTCCAAATTGGGGAAAAAAAGCAGCCTAAAAAGAAAGAAAATAAGACAATTTAAAAAATGTAGCAGTGTATTGTCTACTTGACGAAGTGAAAGCAAAAATACAACGATTTCAGAGTCTCCACTTTTCTGTTCTTGTTGTAAAGTCAAATAATAAAAAAAAGACCTGTAATTTCAAATGCAACAAATGTTTATATTTTTGCTCATAGATGGAGTGTCTTGCATAAAGTACTTATGCCGTGCAGGAAACTTTTACAACAAACTTCTATTTTACTAAGACTTGTTTTCTAGACCAACACAAAGTACAGAATAACTGTAATGCAAAGGGAACATTTCACATGGTGAAAATCTGAAAGCCAAGCTGTCATTTATATATTTTTTTTATCCCCATGTCCACAGACACTCAACATAAATCCACTCAGACTGTTGTGTAAAGAAAAACTTTCTGTCCTTTAGGCATGACAGCGGCATACCTTTAATTCAAGGACACAATATGTCTCAACATAAATATGTTGGAATTAGCACAACTGGATTTAATATGAAGTTCCTAATTTATTGTACATTTACAGACCATTTCACATAAATACAAACTGTCCCTGTAAAACAGGCTGGTTGAAATACAATGTCCGTCTGTGTTCCAAGGTAAAAAGAAAACACTTAACACTTAAGAGGTTGAATGGTTCAAAAGGTATGAAACCAAAGCAGTAAGTTTTAAATTTTGGTGTATATGCAGCCTTATTAACTTTATTCTAATCAAAATATTTTTTATTATAGTAACTTTACTCCCTGGAGTTGCAGTAATAATAAAGCAATTATGTAATGGATGATTCAGCTGACCGTTCTGTTGTTTCTCCTGGAAATGTCCTCCATAATAGTCAATATGGAGGACTAAAAATATATATATTTAAAATTCAGACAGTTAGTTTAGATGACAAAATGTTAGGAAAGCTATGTCAATGTTAGGATTTTAATCTTTTGCAAGCTTCTGGCAAAATGCATATACCTGTTTTAATTTTTAACTAACTTTGCAGCAGTTTGGTTTGCTACAAATGTATTCGTCTTACTCATTATTTTTCCCTTCTTCTGATATGCGACTAACACTTTTGCTCATGCCTATAGCCAAACACACACAGCATGCAAGAAGGTCATGAGGAAAGTCTTTGGGGTCATTTAACTCCTAAAGCTCTCAGGGAATGTGTCCATACTTTACTTTCCATATTTAAATAAAATTTAAAGGGGATAATACAAAACATCGTTGTATTATCCCCCGAAGGCTATTCTTTTTGTAACTTTAGGTTCTTCAACTGTTTTATGTTGTTACAAGATATAGCCTCACCTGAATGTTTGCCAGCAGTGGAATCATTTTTTTCCGGATTTAATTAGAGCGCTACAGACAAAGGGTGCTGGAAAGCAAAAGCGTCCGTGTTTCATGATGAGATTGCGACTGATTTAAGTGGGAGATAATTATAGATTAAATGTGTAATCCTCATCCTCCAAAGGCAAAGAGATTTTTTTGAGTGATTAGTTTTGCCACGGAGGAAGGTTTAAGAACCTCGCAGGTAAACACAGATCCGTGGCGTCCTGATTCGCCTTTGACGCACTGCAAAATGTGGATTTAGACTTGAAGGCTTTTTTCCAAATGAAAGTTGTCACCTCTTCGTCCCTGTCACAGTCAGGGTTCATCACATTTACTTTCTGCATCGCCGCATCGCGCCACAGACTATACTTTATTCGGCCTAATGTTCGGTGCAAGGCATATTCAAATTCCCCAATTACTCCATCTTATAGAAATCCCTCTCTGTTTGTCGTTTCCATTCAACCCGACACTCTGCTGAGATATTTTATGTAAAAAGTCTCCAGAAAGTAAGAGCAACAGACCCATCACCATTTATCCGCTCCTTATACATTTTTGAATTAATGCTAATATTTGTAAATGATGTGCTGAAAGACTGCCTGGCACTTTCTTTGTTGAAATGGCTAACGGATTGTAGATTCCAGGAGCATAATATGCAAGGTTGAAATAACTCGAGGAGATAATGTGGCAAGAGTTTGGATGAGGAAAAGAAATGGGGCAAATCTGAAGCTGGATGGCATCAATGCAGCCTGGATGGACAGGCCTGGCTAGACCAATTATTCTCGAGGCGAAGTAAAAAAAAAAAAAAAAAGTTGTTGGAACGCAGGCATTCATATCACCTTGAAATGTTAGGATGGGCATCCTGGACGCTATCCATCACGGTTTCAATGCTCACAGAGCATTTACAACCACTGTGTCGCATTTTGCAAAAGTACTTTTACACCGCAAACTTCTTCCTGCGTTTGTGACAGGCTACGGGGAAAAGTAGGCACGAGTTTCCACGAGTACACACAAAGAAAAAGAAGCAAGAATCTAAATTTCCAAGAGAATACACAAATTGAAGTCATGACGAAAACACCCCATGCTTTAAATGTCAGTTTGAGGGTTTAAAACGGTGAACATTGTGTTTGAGTAAAGCTTGTTTACACGAAGAAACTTGAGCCGTTTGGTGGCGCGGGGAAAACCCACAGCTGATTAACATACCGGCCTTCGAACGGATCTTCACACCACTATTGTTTGTATCGTCCGAGCAGCGGTGCACACCACGCTGACTAACTGCATCTTGTAGCTCTAACACCAAAAATAACAATAATAAATAATCATACTGTGTGCTGTAGGACCTCCTGACTCCATGTTAGAGCTTTGCTGTTTAATACCAACTATCCAAAAAGCTCAGTGGGGTCCTGTTGGGTCAGCTGGTTGGATAAAAGTGGTGGTTTGTAAATAAGCTGCTCACCTGTCAGACAAACCGCTGAGCAGGCATTATGCAGATGTGTTTCACGGGGGGATGACATTAAGTAGAGGTTGAAAAGATCTGCTCTACAAACAAGATATTTCAGGCACTTCAGCTGCAGTGTTGAAAAAGAATAATAATTCCCTTCGATGTGGACTGAAGGCTTTAAAAAACTGTGCAAACACCTCAGGTGTGAGAAAAGGAACATGATTCTGCACAATAACAACAGGAACAGATGAGCAGAAACAACTTAAAGATATTAAATTTAAAGTCAGAGAGAAGCACACTTGATAAATGTACAATTAAAGCCTGGATAAATATTGATGCCCTTGCAAAGCAGTCAAGATGGCTTTGATGTTGAGGGCAAATTGTGACTTTTTCATAAAATAAAATAAAAAAAATCAAAAACTTATCTTAAAAAAACAAAGATTTTGTTTGCTGAAAACAGAGTACTCTTTAATGACCACTGTGCTTAGAAAAGGTGTTTTAAGTAAAACATGAACAAGGTCACACACAACACTGCCACATACAAACACAAGTCCCTAAGAAAACTCCCCAATAATAAAATATTCGAAGTGACTTCACGACTTTCCAAATACAGCAAAAACCTTCTTTTAGTCAAAAAAAGTTAGATTTCTGATTTTGACTTTAGTTTTGTTGTTCTGTCTTCTTGTATGTGATTTACATGTGAGCTAATACACAACCTGAAGGAGGAGGAGACTTGGGATAAAAGGGCCCCAAAAAACAAGACAGTGCAAGTGGGTAAATGTGAAGACAGCAGAACTCCCTTAATGGAAGTGACATCAAAAATATTTTAAAATTAGGTCACTTAAAAGATTTCTAAACTCTAGTTCTGGTTAAAAAACAAAAGACAATGTATATTAGAACAGAAAAATGTCAAATTTTATTTCACTTCTGTTTGCAAGTGGAACTGAAAAGCGCATTATGAAAAAGTTTTAAAGTTTTGTCAAATTCGACTTCCTGCTAGGACATTTTATCGGTCTGACAAAAAAATAAATAAGAATCATTCCTCAACAGCATTCTCTGCTTTATGATGGGCAGCTGGTTTATGTGAACAAATCAAAGTGTGCGCGTGTGTTTGCACATGTCACATCTGCTCTTGTTAACTTCTTTTATTAGAGAGCTGTGCAGCGCATGGGATTTGCCGCATTACTCTGGTAGCAGGCGAATTGTCATTGAGGAAAATCGATATTTGATCTTTTTGTTTGCTGCACGGTGGCAAAACACACAACAACACAATACTCCCACGTGGCGGCAGGCAGCGGATGGAAGAGCCCTTCAGGTGCCACAGTGTTCATGAAATAGGTGGTGGAACAGGTTGTTGGATGCATGAGGACAAAATTGCGTTTCTTGATGTGGTCAGCTTAGTTTCATTTTAAACAGTGTATTGTTTTTCCCCTTTAGATGTAAAAGTTGAGTAGACTGGTCACAAATCTGATCGTTCTGATGTTAAAGATGATCGTTTTGAACTTAAAGGTAACTTAAAAGTTGATTATTTTTATTTGTGGCAGAAGCATTTCTTATGACCAGCTTGCAAGTTTTCAATAATTTACAAATGTTTTTAACAAAACCTTAAAGGGGCAGTATTATGCATTATACAGCCACATAAAATGATTTGTTAGATTAGGATTTTGTATTGTCAATTTCCTAAAATAATGGCCCAAGTGATTTTTTTTTTTTTACCAAGTCATTTTTTCTTTATTTACTCACTTATTTAATTTAGAAAAATCACATTGGACAAAAGTGACGTAGGCCATCTTTTTAGGAAATTGACAATATGAAGTTTGTACTTGCATACAAATGACCATCTTCAGTGATCTGGAGATCCTTTCCAAGAACAAACCAAACTTGTGAAGGTTCACAGATCTATTCCTGATGAAACAAAACTTCGGAAGGTATGTACAACATATATTTATTTGGGGCGAGTTTTGATTACACAGAGGTGCACCCACCATTATTTGTGAGGCAGTGTACACACCGGACAGGCCCCCACTTCATTGCAGAACATTATGCAGAGATACTGTTTCAAAAAAAAAAAAAATTTAATTGTGGTACTGTTTCCCCCTCAATTGTTTTTCCTCTCTCTGTTGCGCTGCATTGTTGAAACACAGCACCCCTGAACTGCCTCTACAGTCAGTATAACACAAAAGACAATGACCTCAGACTATCTGTTATTAGTGTTTTCAAGCTGTCGCTATTGTGTTTGGGGGAAAAAAATAAAAATTGCAATGCCAGATGAAATTGCAGGTACATTACTCTTGCTCGGCTGGTGCAACTGGTGCTCTCTGTAATATATTGGAAACGATGGGTCAGAGGCATTTTTTTGTCATCTTCAAATATGTTTTGTTGGTCTCAAATCTGACCGAGCTACTTACATCGTCAGAGTCAATTCACCCAAAAACAGTCACTTTGATAAATTGAGCAATAACATCTAGAGCTACGGTTTGCTTTGTTCTCCCTTAAATGTTTTCCAGTAAACTCTTTGCAGAGATACTTTCATGTTTTCACTGCTGTTAGGAGGATATGACAGGAAACCAGTTTGCTTTTCTTACTCATAAATTGCTTTGCAGCCCCATAAAAGAGTTGTCATGTGTCTCACCTTTGACCTCTAAAGACAGGAATCAGTTTCCTGGAAAATAAAAAGGATGTAAAAGAATTGGTGTTAGAAGTTTAACAATCGAATGAGGTGGGATGGATTGGTTTTTATTTTAAATCACAGAATAATGTTTTGATGTAAAATCATATGCTGACCTTTCTATAACTGTAATTATCTGTTCAAGGGCCAAATTACCACTTTCAAGGAAATATTTGCCACAAGAAGAGCTTATAGCAAGAGTTTGTTCACCCTGCAAGGTCAGTACAAATATTAGCTTTAAAAAATATTTTTTTTGTAGCTACAGCAACTTGTAAAGCTCTTGTTTGTCGATCAGGCAGCCTCTCTTCCAGAGCAAGCTGTCTATACACAACACCTCGGGGTTTTTTTATGGTGACAACATAACATAACTCATGAAATTCTTCATTTTTCATTTTGATGTCCCACACTTAAATTGTCAGTGCATGGCCCCCATCTGGTGGACAACCTGAACTTTAAAGTTTGTACAGACTGTTCAAAAATGTATCAAGATGTTTCAGATGTTAAATTATGAACCACAGAAAGAAAATGTATTTATTTATTTTTTTTGTAAAGGAGAGAAAAAAAAGCTTTCCTTTTTCAAGACCTTGTTCTAAGTAAATATTTTTTTCTAATATTAATGAAAAAGTACTAGTTCCACAAGCAGATTGGTTTATTTGAGACACACTTTTTCTATAAGTGAAATAATAACTAGTACGTTTTCATCAATATTAAGGAATTATTTACTAAAAACAAGTGCCTACAATTTCCTGAAAAGTTATTTGTAAGTTAGTTTAGCCTTTTTTTCCAAATGTATTTTCTTATTCGTTAAAGACAGCATGTAGCTTCAGTTATTATAACCTGATACTAGAGATCAGGCCCGAAATCTGCATGTAGAGATGGACTCAGTCCTGAACATTCAGAGTCACATAAAGACAGTAATAAAGTCAGACTTCTATCACCTGAAGAACATTTCGAGAGCTAATGTCGCAGCCATTTTTCCATGTTATAAGTGAAACAATCTGCCAATGGAACTATTAAGGAATTATTGACTAAAACAAGCTCTTATATCTTCCTGAAAAGTTACTTCTGACTATACTATACTGCTATAGTATACTGAGATATTTGCACTAGAAACCAGACCAAAAGTGCTTGGTAGAATTTTGTGTTTTTGCAGTGCATCCCACCTATATTCCTTGAAATTCCATAATTAATACAGAAATTAGACTAACTAGAACAGGAGATTTCAAGCTAAACTACAAACTTGGTTCTTAAATAATGACTCCATGTTATTTTGATCCCAGTAGATCTAACCCACTTTCTGGCATGGATTGGCTGTTAACATTCACTCTCGTAACATTTTTTTTTTCCTGCTTACACTACTCCTTGGCTCTCGTTATAGCACCCACTATGGGACGAAACCACTGTGAAGTCTTTTCAAACCACGCCCTGACCACTAGAACCACACATCGCAGCTCCCAAGTCTCGTTTTGATTGAGAGTTCATCTCATAAAAACACGCCTGCTGATGAATTACCCCGCTTTCTGAAGAGGCCTGCAGCTTTAGTTTGTGCAAATGTTTATTTTTGTTGGAATGAAGGAATCTTTTTTGCTGTGCGTTTCATTGCGACTCGCATGTTTGATACATGTTCAGAAGCGTTTGACTGTCAGGTTGAAAGCGGGCCAGTGACAGGTCCCGCCGTCATGACTGACGCGTCTGCCGGGATTGGAAACGAAGTGAATTTAGCTCGACTAATTGAACCGCAGGAACACTGAAACCTTAGAAAGAGGCCGGGCGAGTCGCGTGTTTTCGTAGTCTAATCTTTATTAATGGCTCTGCGTTCTGCCAGGCGGCGGAGGGGGGGAAGAGGGAGCTGCTGATGAAGCCGGGACACGGCTGCGTTCGCCATAAAGAAAGGCTTGCCTCGATTGAGATTTCCCTTTGTTGCCTCCAATTGTTTTTGACAGACTCTGCAGTGGCGTCGTGCCTTTCCATTGACAGGTTGGGCCTCCGTAAACGCTCTTACATTCGCTATTTATCAGCATACCGCTGGCTGACTTTATTTTGCCCATATGTCAGTCTGAGACCTCAGAGAGAAGTTTCTTTTTTTTTTGTCGCTGAAACACGGCAATGTCTACAATGTGTTCTCTAAAATGTTTACGACCAAAACAAAAACACATATGACAAGTCACTGCAGTGGATAAATTTTTCATATGTTTATTCATCTTACCTTCATGGTTGGTGTATTATTAAAGTGCTGTAGTGGAGCTGACATCCGACCTCTCAGGCCGGGAGGGAGCGACAGGTTAGGTCTCTCTCGTCATTTATCATTGTGTGTTCATCTGTCTCTTTGTGTTTTCTACTTTCATGCCCATCCATCTCCATCCTGTCTCTCATCCTCAATTGCAGCTGCCATTTGCTTCTTTGCTTCACCTCTCTGTGATCCCCCAAACTCCCCACCCTCCATCTTAAGTTCGTGGATATAAATACTCTCTCAGGAAGTCACTCTGCTTTCTCTGCCTCTCAGAAGCTTTCAAGCTGCGTAAGCTTTCTCTAGTCTCTGGTTTTTAAAATATTTTTTATATGACAACTAATTTTAATGGATTATATTGGGATTTAATGTTATGGATACGTATCACATTTAAGCTGCGTAAAGTATGTAACTGTCAAGAATTGGGGTGAGGTGGAGGTGAGGCAGACGCTTTGAGACCCAGGTTAGTAGTTAAATGATGTGTTTAATGATGATACCAGGATAACAGTCCACAAACCGTGGCAGCACTGCATAGCAGGAACACAGAGGCAATTAGCAGGTAGCGCACGGCAAACGAGTGGAAAACAGCAACAGTCTGACAAACTTAGACGAGGAACACAGGACACAGGTGGGACTAAATACACAGGGAAGCAATCAAGGGAACAAGACACACCTGGGAACAATCAAGGGG
>CAEFZY010069505.1:0-78802 GCA_903066815.1 Brachyrhaphis roseni
ATACTATACTATACTATACTATACTATACTATACTATACTATACTATACTATACTATACTATACTATACTATACTATTCTGTGCTATAATAAAAAAGTTTAAGAAGTAATGATTTAATTTTTTCCTGCCTAACCTCCGTTCTCATTCTGGAGAACAGGTGATACACATAACTAACTAAACTAAGTCTTTCTCTTGTGCATTATTTAGTGATTAGTTTCATAAATAATTTATCATCGTAAAAATTCCTCATGTATTTTCCTTAGCAAAATCAATTCTAAATTAGCTTGATTTATTTTCCTAGCAGAGCATGATTGATCTTCCTAATTTAATGTTTATAAATAATGCTTTAGTAATAATGAATAGTGTTCATTTCAGTTCTGATCTGTTTGCTTGTGACAGAGTAAATAATTTGATTTAGTGCATTAAAACATGGATCAGGAAAAAATAATTCTTTTTGCATTAGAACAAACTTTCAGAGGATCTGCACAAATGTTTTTCTCTGGAATCAAATCATCTTCAAGTCCTGACGATAATTTGTAGATGTTTTTTGAGGTAAAAAACATACAAAATAAGAGTGCCTTTTTAAAAAATAATTGTAGTGGACATCTCAGGTTGACCTTTCACCTGCACTAACTGCTTTGCTCCAGGTCATTTAAGGCTGACTTTAAAGTGTTGGTCAAAATATGAATGATTTTTTTAAATGTTATTTTAAAATTTAGAAATACTGCAACAATTGCAATATTAAATATTAACATTTTAAATTTGAGAATAGACTCAATTTTGAGATATTTTTTGACAACAGTAATTGATTGTTGACTTTTGTTTTAGAATAAAATAATGTAGTTTAATACGGAAGAGGATCAGGGCCACCGCAAAAAAAAAAAAAAGAATTCTGACTTTAATGTCGGGCTGCACAGTGGCACAGTTGGTAGCACTGTTGCCTTGCAGCAAGAAGGTCCTGGGTTCGATAACCGGCCCGGGGTCTTTCTGCACGGAGTTTGCATGTTCTTCCTGTGCATGCGTGGGTTCTCTCCGGGTACTCTGGCTTCCTCCCATAGTCCAAAAACATGACTGTCAGGTTAATTGGTCTTTCTAAATTGTCCCTAGGTGTGAGTATGTGTGTGCAGGGTTGTTTGTCCTGTTTGTCTCTGTGTTGCCCTACGACAGACTGGCAACCTGTCCGGTGTGTACCCCGCCTCTCGCCCAGAACGTTAGCTAGAGCTCGACCCCACTAGGGACAAGGGTGTAAAGAAAATGAATGGATGGATGGAGGGGACTTTAATGTCAGAATCCTGACTTTAATCTCAGAATTCTGACTTTAATGTCAGAATTTTTTATTTATTTTTTTGGTGGCCCGAATCCTCTTCCGTAAGTTTAGCACAACATAGTTCTTATTAACTTTGTACCAAGATGTTACGCTTACATTACCCCAACTTGACACCCGATTGGCTAATCAGCTCTTCCTGATGTCTACTCATCCAAAAGCAAGTGAGTTCTGATTCCATCAGAGAAAAAACAATCCACCAATGAGCCTTTGTTTGGATTTTATGCTGTACAGAGTGTGACTACTTTGGTGCAAAGCTGTTAAAAAAAACACTTCCCCTCCACCCACCTCAGACGTGTGTGCCACATCACTCAGTACCTTTATTTAGGAGCAATCCTGAAGCTAAAATGAGGAAGCACTAAGACATCCAATGGCCTGGATAAGAACTAATCTGTGAGTCACAAAGTGAATCAACAGCTGTTATAAATCTGACCTGACTGAAAAACCAATCCTGGTGATGGAAGACCCAAACACAAGCAGGATGAAGGCAAAATCATGTTGAAAAATCTTTCTTAAAATGAAAGGGTGAAGCTTACACACAGTGGAAATATAAGGGCTCAAGAACATAGCAGACAGGACAAAAAGATGTATAGCAAACTAAACTAAGAAGTAATTAAACTGTGGCAGTGGTTTCTGGATGAGAATCAGAAAGAAATGAATAAAAGACTGTAGCTTTGGATCATAGGAGCATAGATCTTCAGAAACTTGAACTAAACTTATCGATAGTAGAATAGTAAGTCAGATTTTTTTTTTATTCCTTCTGTTTAGTGAAATCACTAGTTAACAGATTTTAGTATGGTTATAATAAATTTCATAATAAAATTGCTTGCTGAAGAGAAGCACCAACTTCCTACAACTCTAATAGGCTGATGGATGGATGGATGGATGGATGGATGGATGGATGGATGGATGGATTCTTTACTACTTCATGTAGATTTGTTTTTATAACTTTTGTTGAATCATTATTATTCTTAATAATAATAATAATAAATAAATCTTAAGCCTGAAAACTACACAAACTGTTTTATAAAAATAAAACAACCCCTGATTCTTCTTTAAATGTTTGATAAATATCACTTAATGCAAAGGTCAAGAAACAATCTTAAGATGGATTGATTTTAGAGAATGCCAATTTTATAGATTTTTGACAGACTGTGAGATAGATTGCTTTATGAAACTTAATAAACCTAAGTCATCTCAGGCAAGCTTCTGTGTCTATTAGTAATCAAATTATTATTAACCTAAAAGTTATGCTTGAGCAAAAGTCCAAACTTGGGAAACAAAACCTTTTAGAAAGACAATCGGAACACAGCTGAATCCTAATGATAGATTCAGTGTAGACAAATTTGGGGATTTTGATTCCTGACAGCTCAATGAGCCCTAGCACATGATTATTTCCTTTTTTAATGGCATTGTATGGAAAGACACCAGAAGTGACAGGCTTAAAAATCATTACATTCAAGTGCATTAAAAGAGAAACAGGCAGCTTCAATTGCCTCCACCTCCTGCTGGATGACAGAGGCTGCAGCCTCTTTCAGCATCCTGTCAAAAGATGGCTGACTAGAGAAAATCACTGTTATCAGGCTTCCTGTCAACTGTTAACAGAGCCCTAGGTGGCCTGTTGTATTAGTGTCTTTCTCTTACGGAACAAAGACAACATGATTTATAGCTGAAACTATTGAAGAAATGCATGCATGTTAATGTCACACAAAGCAAAAACTACAGACAAAAATAAAAACAAACTAAAGATGCAGAGATAGTTTCTACTAATTCAATTACCTTAGTAAGGCATGGCATTAAAAGGGTGTTAAGATGCAAATAGATACAAACAGGGAGCTGTAGAGTCTGCAAGCTCAGATAAACCAAATTGAATTTACTATAAGATTCAAACCAACACTCGCTGACTCCAATTACTTTAATTTCACAAAAATAAAGGACAGACTGAGCTCTGGCTAGCAAAAGCATAATTAAAATTTACCCACTAATGAACCATCACTATTATTTGTTTCATTCCTACAGCCGTGTTCAGACAATAAAATTGATCAGAGCTGGAAAAAAGTTGATTGGATCTCACATAATCACAGTATAATGGATAAATGGATGGATGGAAGGACAGGTTGATAAAAGTCCTCAAAGCATGATGCCTGATCAGTACAGCTTTACATTGAACTATGGCTTCAATTCAGTTTCTGTCCCTCAACTTAGACTTATTATTCTTAATAATTACTTACTTGTGATTTCTTATTCTTAGTATAAGTAACTTTTTTAAATGATGTTGAAGGGAGCTTGTGGCATACGAATTTCATTGCCAGATTTTCTCTTTCTGAGCATATGACAATATAGTTATTTCTATGTTTAGCTATTTCTCCCTTGGCCACTGAGTGTGTTCTTTGACAATCTGGAACAACTTGAGGAAGTGATTTTTCCAACAATGGAACTTTGTGGGCACTTATTGCAGATTGCTTGGCTTCTCAAAGTGTTGCCTATATTACAGATGGACCCTTTTTGATCATTACAGAGTTTTTGCCATTTCAGGCTGTCCTTTGATCCATTGTAGTGCTTTTCCATTTTCCTCCACCTCTTTCTGGTTGGGTTTCCATTATAAAACATTGTGGATCATTTTCACTGAGCTGCCTATCACTTCCCCCCTTTTCAATATTTTTTTTAATCAAAGTTCACTATTCTTAACAATGTGTGAAATGGCCATTTTATCCACATTTTTCACTTCAGACTATGACTCTGTCTGGCACTAAATTTTCCTACATATAAATTTGGTTTTAAACTTGTTAGCTGAAAAATGTCCCTTCAATTATTTTTCAATAAAATGTCTGATATTTCAGATTGTACTGGATGTCATCCCAGCCCTTTCTCTTCTTCCTATTCTAACCTAAAGAATATTTAATACACACAAGGTGAAATAAAACAATCAGGATGTTTTTTTTTCTCTTTTGGTCAAACAATCCTTTAAAACAATCCTTTTTACAGCTTCAGATTATGAGGAAAGTATTGCAAATTATATAAACCAGATGAATAAATAATTTTCATTGCTTTGGCTTAATTAATATGGTCTGCATGTTCAGAATGAAAAACAGCAATAACTAATGAAGCATTAAGTATAAAATGCAGCTTGAATATCATGGAGCTCATACCTGCTCAGGATTGAGGCCTGGGGGAACCCAGGCGTACTCTTCCAGAGCACAACCGGAGTCATCATCGGAGGTGGAGTTCCTCTGGAAGTCATACATCAGCTTGGTGATGGTCTTTTCCATCTCCAGAGACATGGCTGTCACAACATGCTCTTTCACACACAACTGTTTAGTGGACACAGGTATTCCTGTGGAGGCAATAGACAGGAGCGTGTCACTCAAAAATTACAAAATAAATGCATCAGCATGAGAAATAAGGCGGAGGATCTAAAGCGTTTTTTCCCTCCTCGCTGAGAAATCTCACTGTCGATGTTATGGTGACAGATAATGTCATGACTGGTCTTATTTGTGCCTCATTGTTTCATCTATTCTCCCGTCTGTGATTACATAACTCCTTCACCGTCTAATCTCAGAACATAAATTACTCCTGAAGGAGGATCAGGAAGAGAGGACACCAGCTCACAAAGATTCCAACAGCTCCTTGGGAAACCCTTTTCACCATGTAAAACCGGCACTTTACTGTATTAAAAAGAAAAAAATAATTTACATGAGCTGTTTTAAAATGATGGCTCTAAAATGTTTCCTTTCAGAAAAAGGCTCCTAACTTGACTTTTCTCTTCTTTTGTGACTACCTTTATTTTTTCTGCTAGTATCTGTGGTAGTAGGGACATAATTGTGAAATATTTATTCTAATGTTTTCTTTTGTTTGGTTTGTCATCAAAAGTATTTAGACCCCTTTTTACTTTTTCTTCTATTATTACGCTGTGTCTAGCTCCTTCTATCTACCCATCAACTCTGACCAGTCCTACTGTCTGTGCCGAAGCATCAGCACAATATTATGTTTCCCCTCCATGTTGCAGGGATGAAATAACGTGTTCAGGATGAGTTGCAGGGTTAGTAATTTTCTAACATATGTAGGGTTTTCCATGTAAAACAACTAAAGGTTCTGGCAATTTGCTGACAGGACTTTTTTCAACAATGGCATTTTTCCTTGTCACTCTTACGTATATAAACACCAGACTTGGGGACTGTAATGCTGTGATAATTGATTTTTGGTTGATGTTGCAGACTGTGGTAAAAATACACTTCTATGAGGAAGATGATCAAACGAAAAAAGCCTTGTCATTCACTATGCAATTTCTGCCTCCCTCACTAAATGGGCACAATCTGTGATTCCGTGGCAACATGAGACATTCTGATTGTGTTATAGTCTGTAAGTCGGCTTTAATTGGTGCCGTAATTAACCTGCAGACATAATATATTCAGCGAGAATGAATACATGTATATCATCAGGAAAAGAATCAGTGGAAAGGTTGCAGATTTCTTTTTCTCAGCTGAAACAGATTAGGTGTTCACCATGTGTTACCATAGTGATCTCTCAAGATTCAAAGAAAGACACCTTTTCAGCTCAGAGCTCTCTAGTTTGAAAATATTACCTTAAAAATGCTTCTCTCTGCACCCTTCAGATCAGAATCACAATGGCAGGTCCCAATATAAACATATCCAGTCAAAAAGGGCATGATTCAATCTGGATTCTTATTTGGAAATATATTTTAAGCTTTCCAACACAGATAAGGAGTAACATTTCCCTGGTTTCCATTGAGTTCCCACAAAAAAGTCCCGTGATATCACCCCGAAATATAACCCTAAAGCTTGCAGCACATTCTAATTTATCTTTAGATGATCAGTTTGCTTTTCTCCTCCTCCTTCTTTCTACCTGAGAGGAGAACAGATGCACACATTACTGACTTATGAATAATTAACAAGAATAGGCATTGCCTCCACCACCAAAGTATGAAAACGACATGCAACTCATTTTCCAGGCAACAGGAATATTTAGCGAACCAAGATGGAACACGAGATTGAGTCGTGTTTACATCTTGTTGGTTGATAATTTAATAGTCGCTGAGTGGATAGATATTAGACGATCATTAGAATGAAAACGTAGGATCATCAGAATTTTATATGACTTAACATTTGAAAGAGATCATTTAACTTCAGGTTGTTGAATGTAATCGGAGAGCGCGATCAGACATGTTAGTGCAGAAAACCCAGCAGCAGACGAGGCCTCTGTTATGTCTGCAGGTCACGTATCGAGGTCTTTGCAGTTCACTGACTGAAACAACAGCAGATGATGGCAGGTGAGAAACTGTGAACAGGGCCTGACATCCGCGAATCAAAAGGATTTCTCTCTAAACTTGCAGACAGCTCCTCTCTGTTATAGTTTCAGGCAACAACACTATTTCCTAAAGATTAGAAATCAGAGTGGGGGCTTGTAGGGGGGAGCGGCTTAAGCTGTGGCCAAGAAACAGAAGACATCTGAACAGACTGAGCCAGTGAGTCAGCCTCTATCCCAGCAGATCTAGATTTTCTTTATTTCTCTAAGATGAGTGTTGCTGATTTCTTTGTGAAGATGGATCGCAGGAGAGTAACCTTGAGCGTCTAGCCTGGCCTGAGGCTCTTTGTCATTAGAGCACAGAGACTGAGTGAGTAGACATCAGTTCAAACATGACTTACTGTGATGGCATGGAATGAGATCAGGGGTACAATACTGGAAAGCCTGAAACCAAGTACTAACTACACTCTGGCACTGACAATATCAGGGTGAAAATGGCATTTGTTTTGCATTATGGTGTGCTTCTAAGGCCAACAAATTCTCAGCCCTTTTTATCTTTATCTTTATCGCAAGCTTATCTAGTTAAACAAGAAGCATGAAGGTAACTTGTTACTATAACGGTCTTTCACGGCTCTTAAAAATGATATTTATCTACACATATTGTGTCACTTATCACTACAATAAAAAAAAGAAGTAACTATCCTTGGAAAATAATAAACTCTAATTGACAAAATCTGATAGTACAAATGGGATTATTAAATTGGATGTTCAAACTAATTTTCCTTTATAAATTCTTGCTTCCTGTTAAGAAGAAGTTGCTTCTTTCCACTGCCTTCACATGCTTTGTAGGGAAGAAGGTTACTGCTAAGTAAATTATCTCATTCAATCTGCTGGGCTTATTTGATTATTATAATTTTAAGAAAAGTACATTTAAATATAAGTTTGACCGCTTTGAAGTAGGACTGAATTCAATTAAATATAACAGAATTTATATCTGTCTGAGTTGTGTCGGTTTCATCTGATTATATGCTTGTTGAAATGGATGGATGAATGGATGGGTAGATTGATAAATTACAATTCTGTTTCTGGAAACATTGCATAACTACAAACAATTGTGGAGAAATGGTTGGTTATGGCCAACACAATCATGGAGAAGATGGTGACGTTCAACAGACTGTAGGCTTAGCAAAAACTGGTTGTTGATGCAGTATACACCGTGTTCCAAATTATTATCCAAATTGGATTTAAGTGTCATAAAAATATATATATTTTTTGTTGTGCTATTGAATTTATAGATGGTATTGTGTGTCAGGGCTCTTTGAATTACTATAATTAATTTCAGAGAGCTGGGTTGATTAGTTTGTCTGGTGAGCTCAATTAAAGGAAATCTACTTAAGAAGGATGTTCCACATTATTAAGCAGGCCACAGGTTTCAAGCAATATGGGAAAGAGAAAGGATCTCTCTGCTGACGAAAATCATCAGATAGTGTAGTGCTGTATGACAAGATATGAAAACATTAGATATTTAACAAAAACTGAAGCGTTATCGTACTATGAAGAGATTTGTGGCTGATTCAGAACAAAGATGGGTTTGTACAGATAAAGGCATAATGAGGAAGGTTTCTGTTAAACAAATTCATCGGATTAAGAGAGCAGCTGTTAAAATGCCCTTACAAAGCAGAAAACAATTATTTGAAGCTGCTGATGTCTCTGGAACCTCAAGGTGGAGGATCCTCCAACCTCAAGGTGGAGGATCCTCCAGAGGCTTGTGGTGCATGTACCTACTATTTGGCCTCCCTTAACCAGTCCTCACAAGCAGAAATGGTCGCGGTGGGCCCAGCCGTACAAGAAGATTAATTTCAAACAGACTTGTTCACTGATGACTGCTGTGCAACCCAGTAGTGGATTGGTGGTGGATGGCCACCACATCCCAACACAGCTGTGACGTCAGCAAGGAGGTGGTGGAGTCATTTTTTGGGCCGAAATCATGGGGAGAGAGCTGATCGGCCCCTTCAGAGTCCCCGAAGGTGTGAAAATGACCTCAGCAAAGTATATGGACTTTCTGACTGATCACTTTCTTTCATGGTTCAAAAAGAAGAGCCGTACATTCAGTAGCAAAATCATCCCCATGCATGACAATGCACCATCTCAAGCTGCAAGGAATACACTGTGTCATTGACTGCAATGGGCATAAAAGGGGAGAAACTCATGGCGTGGTCACCATTCTCCTCTGACCTCAACCCTATTGAGAACCTTTGGAGTTTCCTCAAGCAGAAGACCTGAGGGTGGAATGCAGTTCATATCAAAACAGCAGCTCTGGGAAGGTATTCTGACATCCTACAAAGAAATTCAAGCAGAAACTATCCACAAACTCACAAGTTCAATGGATCCAAGAATTCTACTGACCATCATTTGCATTGACCATTTAAGAAAATCTGAGAAAATATCACTTGCATAATAATTTGGAACACGGGGTACGTCTCCAAACCTATTAATGGAATGCTAAATGAAAGGAGAAATGTGGTAGGAAAATATGTTGCCTTGAAGAAATTGTGAAGCAAGGTATACTCAATATTTTGGGTGAGATTTTAATTTTTGTTTACAGACGAACTCAGCTGGGTTGTGAAGCTACAATTAAGCTACAATTAAGATCTCACAATTGTGCTTTGAACTTCAGAAATGATCTTCTCACTCTAACTTCAAGTCACAAAGACAGTTTTAAGCACATACTGTCCAAGCCAAAAAAAGTCTGGAATAATAAAAAGAGGAGTTATACTTTGTGACATGGTTTACACTAGCTGTGTGCCACCAGCAAAACACTTTAATGCTTCCATTAATCTGAATTTAATAAAACTCCAAACACAATCCAAGTGTAGAGAGGTTAATGGATTGAAATGAATGCAATGTTCATCCTCTTTCTCTATCGCATAGCCATAGAAAATTCACAGAGAAGGCTGTGGCATGTTCTCTGCAAACACTTTGAGGAGATGACAGCATCACTGTTTGCACCAGTGCTCAGATTAATGGTCCCCTTGCATTCCGCCTATTAAGATGTACTGTAAGTCTCCGCTGTGCATTGTTAAACAGAGACTGCTTCCGTGCCCGGCAGCTCCAAAGCAACGTGTCATCCTCACACTCAAACTTTTGACTGAACAGTCACATTGTACAGAAGGCCGCTGATGAGTGTGACTTTTTGACGTAATACACACTCACAAGCACGACCGGTTTGTCACAAACACACTCCTCTGTTCTTACCCAGAGGGAGGCAAGTTGTGAAGTTCTACTTCCTGGAGGGGGCTAATTTTGGGACATTTTTTTTTTTGACAGATGGATTATAACGCTGAGGGGAAAAGAACAATATTGCACTTGTAAAGGTTTATTTATGGTGTTGTTCATGGAGCTAGAGTGAGATGTTGTTTGGTTTCCTGTTTGCTTTAGTTCAGTGTATGAAAGTAACTACAGTTTTATATTTCAGGAAAAAAAGGTTTATTGCCGTATACAGAAACTGAAAAAGCTGGACAGCATCCAGTGATTTCATAACTTATCAGTACAGTTTTATATTAGCTCACACAAGTTAATAAAATCACTTTATGAGACCTAATGAAATGAAAATCTTTAGACTTTAGGATTTTTTTGTTCAATTGAGTAACCTTTTGCAGGATTCAGTTTTTTTCTGTGACTTTCTCTCTTTGTTGCTTCTACAGCAGGAACTAAAGGCAAATCAGATAACTAGGGTTGAAAGTTACCCCAGAGGCTGCCCCACTAGGGAAGGAGTACTTTCTGAGAGGATCCTGAACCAAGGGTGAAGTTTTGTGATGGAAGGGTATTGATTGTTTTTTTCTCATCGAATATTCCTAATATTTTGATTCAGCCACCCCTGTGTATAAACTCCTCCTTTTTCCCCACTGTAAATGTTTAAATCCAGCCACTTGTTCAAAATCAGCAGTTTTCAGTGTTTTCTTTCCAAAAAATAAAATAAAATAAAATAAAAAAAAATCAAATGAGTTATCCATACTGGAAACTTTAATTAAATAAACTATGTGAAGTTTGGACTTCTGATTTCAGAATCTGCAAAATGGCAGGTAATAAGTCTAACAATGTAAGTTGATAATATACACTGTTGATAATATTTCCAATGCTTTTGTTTTTTTTTTTTTTGCAATTGATTAAAAACACATTTAATAGATCTACAGTGTGAGTGAAACAAACTTGTGAAGCAGCTGCATGGTTACAATGTGGTTTACTCAAAACACATGTCAGTCTTCAATTTTTACATATCTCTGAATGATACTAATTTCCTGTCAGTTTGAAGCAATTTTAACTTATCTGCAAAATGGAACCACTGTAAATTAAAGGCATTTTGCATGTAAGGCATATATTTAGAGTAAAGAATGTAGAAAACTGTGACCTGATGTCTCCACTTAAAAAAAGTAAAGACAAATGTCTGCCTCAGTGAAGTTCATAATAAAGTTTAATAAACTTACACCTTACCGTACATATTTGGAGTGACCTTACATAAGTTAGAAAGTGTAATCGTTGCAACAGAGTCATTGACTACATTTATATTGTTGATGATCATGTCTTTATTTATCTGACTGAACATAGACTTTACCAATTTTCCCTGGACAGATTTCACTTGACATTCAAGACAAATTTCCACAAAGTCTGAAGCGACCTTACTTATCTTTTTAACCATACCTATGGACCAATCAGTACTAATGCAGTATTGTTCTGATTTCACATTTCTGCATTTAAATCTGCAGTTGAGATGGACAGCAATATGTTAACTTCAAGAACAGGGACACTGAAACAGATAGACCTTTAAAGGAAAAGGACTCTCTCAGCTTCAGTGAACGTAACTTACATAAACTGCATGGTTTTGGACCCCACAGTGGACGTCCGCAACACTAACAGAGTTAAAAAACAAAAAGATTCTGAGAAAAATAGTCACATTGTCGAAGTGTATAGTCAGGTAAAGTCAAAGTTGTTTGTATAACACATTTCAGCAACAAGGTAAATCTTAAATACCATTATCAAATCAAGAGTAATCATTATCAAACACTGACTGAAATGAATCAATGTTCCAGTCATTATTAATCAAAGGCAGCTCAAAAGCAATGAGGTTTTAGTCTTGATCTAAAGGAACTTAGTGCCTCAGTATCTTTGACAAAGTTTGTTCCAGATTTGTGGTGCATAAAACCTGAATGCTTCACACAACTTGTAACTTACAACTATAACACATCATCCACCACAGATTTTACTCAACGTCAAACCTCTAGGAACATGATGAGCAACTAAATCGATACAGCAATGGATTCTCAAAGGACTAAAGTAAACTTTGATAGCATTTAGAAGTTAGTGTCAGGCTCTATGTTTCTGTTCATGTTTATTGGCTTAGTGCACAAAATCAGTAGTGTTTAATTTGGATTTGCACGCTGACCATGAAATGATCTTTTACTGTCACCTCCTCTTCTGTCATCCTCCATAGTAGGAGTGGAAGAAGGCAAGAAGATGCATGAAGAGAGCTCATAAAAAGCAACAGCAGGCATTTAACAAAATGAGACAGCATCAAATAGACCTGACAAGTAGCAAAGCTGCAATGCTGTGCTACTGCTGTATTTTATGATCTGTCAGATGTGCAGTAACGCTAATGGTGACAACTTATTTATGTACTTTTAATTTCATTTAAAGCATGAAATGATGCGTCACGGCCTTTTTATATGTCACAGCTGCCAAGAAGATTTCAACACAGTGGGTCTTCATTCACCCCTCTCCTCTTCTCTAACTAAGCCATTTTTAAGGTGTTACACTCATATTAATGTAAATTGACATTCTCTCTATTGTTTGACATTCATGTTGCGATTGGTGAAGTGTTGGGGCAACCTGCTTCTGCTCTCCTGGTATCTCCCCATAACTGCTCTTCTTGAAAGGTCAAAATCAGGACAAGCTGTCCTTTTGTTAAATGCTGTATGATGAATTCTGACATTATGCCCAGCATAAAAGCCTGGGGTAATTTTGGGTAAGTTGCAGAGAACCACAGCTCGGCTTTGGAAAATCTATAGACAGTTAAACAAGTTATTCATTTGCAAGAAGAAGGCTGTTCTCAGAAGAAACAAACCAATTCTTGAAGCAGTCAGAAGGTAAAGGTTGCTGATAAATTAAAGCTTTTATATTGTAGAACATTATTAATTATATCAAGATCAAAAAGCTGTTTGTGTTTGCGCTAATATAGTGTAATTTTGACTCTTCGTCCTGTTTTAGTGGTTTGTCAGGCAAATTAAAACATAAACTAGAGGTCTTAAAAGACATAATCTTTTAATAAATGTTGCCTACAGGGCTCATACTGGAGAAGATGATTGCAGAAAAAATAGATTGGTAAAGGTTCTAAAATATACTACCTGAGCAGTCTAGTTTAACATTAGCATAACAGTCAAGAAAACTGATACTAGAACCTCTTTCTTTTATACATGCATTTTATTATAGAATGAATAGTAAGTTGGGATCAAATCTTAATGTTTTAATGGGTCAGTTCAGAGACCATCTCTCACAAATTAATGGTGCTGTATTAAAAGGTTTATGAAACATACTCAAATATACATATAAACACTAACTCTTATGCCTTATAATTTATAAATTGCATAAGCCCAGTTTTTGAATTGCTCTGCTGCACATATATTATACTTTTTATGCAATCTTACTTTTTGTTTACTTTGTCATTTTTTGTGTCTCAGTTATTGACATATTTATGCAAGAACATCGTACATAAAAATGATTTATCATCTTCCTTTTATTTCATAATTATGCACAACTGGGTGTTGGGCTATCATAAAATCTAATGAAAAATATTATAATTGTGATTGTATAAAATTTGAAAAAGTTGAAGGGCTGTAATAACCTAGACTTGAGGTTCCCGAATACCTTGACTACGCATCATAATTATGTGACTTAAAATTGACTTTGTACTTTCAAAGGACAGAACCAATTTCAGTGAAGCCTCTTGCTGTTAAAATTAGAAATTAAAAAGAAATCTCTTTTTGGCCACTTTACAAAAAGTGCCTGATACCTATAAAGATGCATCCAATTTGAGAAAAATAAAATTTTGTTTCCTTATATCTGACACTGATGAAAGCAATTTCAGTCAGGTGCTGCGACTTGTACATGGAAGAGGAGACAGCTCATCTGAAGTGTTCTTAGTGAGGCAGCAGCCAGCTAACCATCTAACTGTGGGTCAGCTGAAGACAAAAAAACCCTGTGAGCTACCATGGCAACTGATTGGTGTGCAAAGTCTTGAACAACAGTCATCCACGAGTATCTGCAGAAATGTGTGACTTTATTGATGTAACACGAAAGTACAAGCAAAGAAACAAACCTGAAAGTAATAGCTCTTATTTCTAGCCATCAACTCTACTGAGGGGAATTTTCTTCTGAGCTTTTCTCCTCGCATGTACAACGACAGGGTTAAACAAAGCATAATGTACCTGCTGTAACCTTTTTTTACGGCTCATAGAGCCTAAATTGTCATTGAACCTGATATTTTTACCATCACTTTGATCTCCTTCCATTCAGACCAATTAGCGGAGCCTTCATTTACACACAAACTAAATGAGATTATTCAAAATCCAGGAGAGGGCAGATTTTCACAAGTATAATGTAATTTCCAGAGCAAAGAGAGGAGAAAAAATTCACAATAGCTAGAATTCCTCAGAGAGGGAATACACTTGGAAACATATGGCTTCTGTGAGAGAGAGGGACAGAACAAGAAATACTGCGAAACAACAGATAAAGGGCTGCGGATTCAGTGTTAAGAGCAACGCTGCTCCTTTTTTCACGTGTCATGCTTCACCCACCTCTCCTTCCTCCACCCATCCTCATGTGCCTCTGACAGGCTCTGTGTGGGTGTGCATAAGAGAAAGAGAAGGAGAGCGAATGATGGAGAGAAAAAGCTCTTATTTATGTAAAAGCTGACATGATAGAAGGTGCTCAGCTGAAACACAGAGCTGGACTGAGGCTTTATTAACTCTTAACATGCAGAACGCAACCAGTAAACACTATGAAAAAGTAATGCCAAACTAATATTTATACTTTTTGTGCAGCGCAATAAGTATTCACATGTTTTTTCTTCTTCTGAATATGGTTGGGTTTTGTTATCTTTTTAAGAATAATAACCAGACAATAATGACAATATGACCACAGGTTTTGTTTATCTTTAAACAATACAAAGATTTAAATGTAATAGATATATACTATCTATTACAGATAGATAGTCCTCTTGTTTTGAAAAACAGAGTCCAGGTGTATCTGATCTCCACTGATCAGCCCTAAGATGTTTTTGCATCTTGACTGGAGTCCAGCTGTTGTAAATTCAATTGAATGAACTGATTTGAAATGAAGCACACTAGTCTATATAAGGTCTCATAGCAATAAAGGGAATTCAGAGGCCAAATTATGTTTGGGAAAGAAACAAATCTAGAAAGGGTTTGCAGTCACCATTATTCACAAACTGAAGCTTGGAACCACAAGGATCCTCCTGGGATTTGACCAAACTGAGTGAAGCGAGAACAGAATGGTCCATTAAGACGAATACATTCTCAGCAAAAACATTAAAATGTTTTCTCTCCTCCATGGCTGCCAGAGTAAGAACATAGTTCTTTCTGGCAAAGACGTGACACTTTACAAGAACTAAAGTTTCTGATTTATAGAAGTCTCTGGACGTCCTTTCCGAACATAGGCACACCAGAATCACATTTCTCAGACACCATGCATAAAAAATTCCTGCCCAGAAAACATGTTAGAAAAATAAGCTGCAAGCACTCCCAAACAAGGGCACAAAGGACTGTTTTATGTCATTTTGTTCTTGAACCCTTGGAAGACGAAACTCAGTTCTTTGTTTTTTCAGGGTATGTACAGGCAGAACTCTAATGGTCCCTTGCTTGAATTTTGCCAAAACAAATCTTCGATAAGATGATTAGAAGAAAAGTTCCCTGGTTTTTATCTAAAAAAATCAATCTATCTGTCTGTCTTTCCGTCAGTCCGTCTATCTAGCCAGTCCAACATCTTTAAGCCTAACGTTGACCCAATGAACAGAGCCAAAATAAGAAAGGAGTGACTTCAAAGCAGTCTGTGAATTTCCTTTGGTGGTCCAGTCAGAGATTACTCAAATCCAATTGAACATCTCTGAGAAGTCCTCTAAATTGGTGAAAGCAACACTGCTCATTCAAGCTGACTGAGTTTGAGAGGATCCACAGAGAAGAAAATGGAGAAAATACCAAAACAAAGCTTACAGACACAAAAGCAGGAATACCAAAGGTTGCATTTGCTGTCTAAAGTGGTTCAACAAAAATATGAAGTCAGGGATTTCACTATTTAGAAAACAAGATACTAACAAATGTGGAGATATGTCTAAAACATGTTTTAGCTTTGTTATTATGTAGATCTCTGAGAGAAAAAGAAACTCCTCAAATTTATTTCAGAATGAGATTATAATGTAAGGAAATGGAAAGAAGTGTGAATATTTTCTGGAGGCACAGTATGTTTCCTCTTTAGTTTTAACATTTTCTATTCACTGAAAAAGTCCCTTCCCACACGATCTCCCTTTAAAACAACAGGGAGATTGGAGATTACTGTGGAATATTATTTATGTAATTAGACAACTGCAATCTAAGATACTGGAGGTCTGAAATTGACTCCCTTT
This sequence comes from Brachyrhaphis roseni, assembly GCA_903066815.1. Classification (NCBI taxonomy): domain Eukaryota; kingdom Metazoa; phylum Chordata; class Actinopteri; order Cyprinodontiformes; family Poeciliidae; genus Brachyrhaphis; species Brachyrhaphis roseni. The sequence continues at coordinate 16,278 of CAEFZY010069505.1, forward strand.
ACACACAAACGCCAAACAAAAGGAGGACTCTAATTGTCTCAGCAGGTTCGGAGTTGTCAGCCACTGTCAGTGCTGTATGTAGGCAATTATGTAACAGTAAACAAACACTGAGTGAAGTTATTAGTCCAACATACAGTCATTAATCAACCACCGCCTTTTACGGACTCGGCAGCAGGATTTTTCGCCAGCGTTGCTTTTCCTGCGATTGTGAAGGCTGTCGGATGATTTATCATTCTGCACAAGGAAGCTGAGAGCAGATGCAACGTGTTCCTCTCATTCACTCCTCTGGAGACGATGGAAGCTCTTCACAAATTTCAACAGCTTAGCTCCCGCAAAGAACCAGAATGTCCAGTAGTACAGTAGGAGGTCTAAAGGTTTCAGCTAAACAGTTTCTATATCTGTGAGAGTTTGACACATCTTCCAAGAACCACAGGTTGGTTTAGTTTACCCATTTTAACAAAAGCCACTTAAAAAAAAGAAGCAGAGTACTGCTTTAGTCAATCCAATTTTGGCCAAGTATATCCTCTAAGGCCACTTTATTAGATACATCTTGCTAGTACCAAGATACACCCTTCTTTTTCGCCATCAGAACTGCCTTTATCCTTCATGTTACAGATCCAGCAAAGTCCCAGAAACATTTTCTGGGTCAATATTGACATCAAAGCATCATCCAGCTGCTGCAGATTTGTCAGATGTGCATCCATGACTCGAATATCCTATTTTACCACATCCTAAAGGTGCTCTACTGGACTGAAATCTGGTGACAGTGTAGAATCAACTCATTTTTTTTCTTTACTATCATCTCAAGCCAGTGTGCCCATTATCCTCTGACCTCTGAGATCAACAAGGCTGTTTTTGTCCACACAAGAGCTTCTCACTGAAAATTGTCTCCTCTTTGGACCACTCTCTGTAAACCAGAGGGATGATTTTGTATTAAAATCCCAGTAGATCAGTAGTTTGGAAACAACTATTCAAAGTTGAAGTCGCTTCAATCCCCTTTCTTCTCCATTGTGTTGCTGCCATGTGATTAGTTATTACACTACTTATGCGAACAAGTAGTTGAACAGGTGTATCTACTATAGTTTAGAATGAGACTAACTCAAAGTCTAACTCTTATGAGAAAGCAAGACATGTGAATTTCATTTTCAAAATCGTTTACAACAATGATATGTAAAATATTCGGGACATAATCATGCAGTTTATGTCCAGCATGCAAAACCCCAGCGCACAGATGTTTGCCTCCAGAAGAGAGCATAGAGAAAGCTTTACCAAAAACAATCATGAAACAATCAGAGACAAAATATGAATCTGAGATTAAGAAAAAAAAAAACACAAAACCAACATCAAATCTATGTTTCACATTTGGAAATCTGTTTAACTTGAGCAAATTTGCCCGCAGTATGCAAGTGAAGCAGCTCTTTAATTGCTGAATCTTTTTTTTTGTTTTGTTAGCTTAGAAATGCTGCTTTCTTCTCGTTCAACATGCAAGATTTAGAAAACATTCATACATATCCAACTCACCCTCAGAGCACTTCTAATCAGTGCCATGTGCCCTTTCATGTCTAGAAAAAAGGAGCTGTGGCAGTGCGGCAGGATTTAGATTATAGTTTTGCTTTTACTAATTAAACTAATTCGCTTTGCCACCCTTTTTTAAATATTGCTTTCATCAGCCAACACTGGCACCCTTCATGCTGGCACCCGGAGCTACACTGGAACTAATTTGATGGCTCATCATCTCATTCCCTCGCTTACATAATCGACTGATGTAATCAATTTTACAGGACCGCAGACGGATGAAATCTGGTATCGTCCTTTTTCACCTCGGCCGGTCTTCTGATGCAAATGAGTCAGCGAGGACAGTTTGCCTTAGTGTTCTGCAGGGGCAAGTGTTTGATAAAGCTCCCAGCAACAAGCAAAACACAATAAGAAATAGGTTGGTGTGAGATTCTGATGGCATAACGTTCAATCAAAATAAAGCAGTTTTATGGTACCACGCTACAATAAAATGACTCACTTGATATTATTTATTCCAGAAATGAAAGTCCTATCACTGCTAGTCACCATTTATTGTTATTTTGATGGGAGCCAGTTATTTTTTCTCATTCTAATTTCCCACTCTTGCAGTTTTGGTTGTGTTGTACCCAAGCATTTAAAGGTACAAATGAAATTAACTGCTGTGGGCTATTTAACAAAAAATTAGACATCATTTTGTACCTAACAACAGTATGTTTATAACCACTTTACTGACTGATTATGTAAAGTAATTTTCTGTTATCTGCCCTTAATGTTCTGTAAGGAAATGTGATTTTATTACTCCAATAAATACAACCTACAAGCAGGAGATAGTTCAGAGTGGTTTGATCCGTCATTTTTCAGAAGATTTATTGGGACGAATAGGGTCCAGAAGCAAAATAAATGAAAAAAGGGAGTTTTATCAAATTTTCACAAAATTACTTATTTCTATATAACATAATCCAGTGAGCAAATTCATTTGACTCAAAGGACAGAATTTCCACATGTAAAAACAAAAAGCCAATACTAAAAAAGAACGTGTGAGAACAGCAACTTTAATATCTGAAATGGGTAATATTCTCCCTTCATCTTCCAAAGATTAGCATGAAGGATTTCTTATTCATGGCAGCATAATTTATCTTTTAACTACACTGATACAGACAAGATCAGAGCTAAAGAATTAATTAATTAATTCATTCATTTCTTAATTTTCTCATTTATTGTAATTTATAGGCATTTAGATCACTGAGAGGACATTAGTGGTACATTTGTCTGTTGTAAGGGAGTCATTCTCATTTGTGGGTTGAGAAAGTGGTAAGTGAGTGAAACACCACAATGTAAATCACTAATGAATTATTTCCAATTATAAAAGGACATAACTATATTACTTATTTCTGAAACCTAAAACCAAACCTAATATCTGTTAATCTTTTTAATCTGTTTTTATTTTCCTAGCAATGATGCAAGGATTTTCAGAGCGCACCTGCAGGGGTTTTGGTGGTCATGTTAAATTTAGATTCTTCAGTCACTTTTATCTTGTTTCCTCGTCTGTGGGAAATAATCCACTGATTGCAGGAATAATCCATCTTTAGCGCTCATAAACTGAAGCCACAGGTTAATCTTTGTGAGATTAGTAGTGGAGTCCCAAACAGCATAACAAATATGCATGCTTTTTTTATGGTCAAGCTTCGAAAGGACATCTTAGGAAGTGTGTAATTTTTGTGACAGACAAAAAATAAAAAAAATTTAACTGAACTCTTAGAAAGCAGAACCACTAAGAGTAAAGTGGGGGCAGTTATATTGTATTACACATGAGATTTAAGCCATTGTATGATTGCTTATCTCAATAATTATAAGAATACAAAGAAAGCAAACCAACATGCAACACTTTAAGTATATGGGTAATAAATGACTTCATTACATCATGCACCAGTTGGATGTGTGAAACTATAAAACAGGTTTTTTTTTTTTCAACTTGCTTTTGCCTAACAAGAGTGATGGTTTGTTCTCATTTAAGTTTTCCTGTCCAGAAATATTTTCAAACAACCAAAATTATATTTTTGTACATGAGGAAAAATTGTAGTAGCAGGCAGGGGAGCAACAGTGCTACATTACTCTTTGCTACATACGGCTAGAGGAAACCTCAGGCACTTTTTCCATCATCTCAATAAAAGGACTGTAAGCTGCGGGGAGGGTACGTCCAGCTTGATTCCTACAACCTTTCATGTCTGCAGATAAGCGTCGAAGTTGTAATTTTCCTGTTGAAATACAATGGCATGTTCTTTACCTAATGCTTAATAGCAGCATTTGCACTTACTGATGGTGACAGAATAAAGCAGTGTTGACAGGACCCAAACAGTAACCCACTGCTCCACTGATGGTGGTGTGTCAGCCTCACTGCTGGACCAACAGCAGCCCGAAATGTCAACCCTTGGCCTCTTTCCCCTTCCCTGCTGACCTCGCAGTTATCCCTGATTAATTATACAGGGAAATAGATACACACAAATATGCAAGCATTACCTGAACACATACTCAATTTTTATTATTTTTTTTCACTATTTTACTGTGTTTCTCCCAGAGATGGATGACATTATTCCACACAGAAAGAAACCACTGTGACAGAGTGTCTTAAGCTTCCACATCACATAATGGCAAGAGTGTTGGATATATTGGAGTCGTCCTAGTTGAGCAAATACCACAACCTTTCAAATAGTCACTGAGATTCATGCACTGAAACAGGAATCCTTATTGACACCAGAGTAAACAAATGTAACTTCAGCTGGAAGAAGCAGCGAAAAAGTGTGTGTGTGTGTGTGTGTGTGGGGGGGGGTGTTCTATATAGGAACAATAAACACAATATAGTGAACTGTAAATGTGCTTAAATGTGTCAGTTTGGCTATCATCCAGCCAACAAGCACCAGCTCTGTAAATGCCACGTTTTTCAGCAATCTCCATCTGTAATGTCTTTTTACAACAGTGGTATGGCAGTGTTTTGACTTCTTCTGCTTATTGTGTTATGTCGTAGTGAGAAGAAACTAAACACCAAAAAAAAAAAAAAAATCCATTCACCCTTTGCAACTGGTTGAAGATTATACTGTAATTGTTGTATATGTTCTGTTTTTATCTAGCAGTTAAAGTTGGAAAACATACCATAAAGAGATTTTTTAGCCAACCCAAAAATCAAAAATAGCTTCTTTACATATTAAACTCAGAGATTCCCTAAGCACAGAAAACAGTTTATTCATACTTCTGATTTGTATCTCATTAAATCAATACAACACAGTACTAATCTCGCATTAGATATACTGTGCCATGTTGCCCCATTTTTAACAGTGGTATAATTTATCGTGTTTGGAGTTGTATCACAAACTGTTTGTTGGACTGGTTGGTAATAATCTTCCTATCCTCCCTCCTCTACTCTTACTTTGTTCTGCCAACATTTGTGGTACTTGGTAGACTGACCCCTTGGTAGACTGAAGATATATATGTCCTTACTGTACACTATGACAATGCAAACAATAATGTGCAAATACCTTCTGACTACTAGAATAGAATAGAATAGAATAGAATAGAATTCAACTTTATTGTTGACTAGTCCGATTCACTGCCACCAACAAGCTTCAGTGGATCACAGGGAGGAATACTCGTCTTCCAGTTTCCTCCCCCACCTCATGTTGGCTCTTAATGCCAAGTTGCTTAATGATCTGTGTATTTGTGTATGAATGTGTGCGACTACCATAGAAACTCTGTAAGTGGCTGGCATGATTAAAAACTGCCACATAAGTTCAGCCCATTTGCCATGAAAAGACAGCCTACGTAGGATCAGTGGTACTTGTACCGCAGTTTGGAAACCATTACTCCACAGGATGAATCTTATGAAAGGAGGTCTTTCAAGCAAATTCTCTTCCTGCTCCTCTCCATCTTGTTTGCTAACCCGTACATGCAGAGAAGAGGAGGTGTTGATCAGTTGGCTCTTTGGAAAAATTATTATCAAGGACACTCATGAAAGCAGCCGCTGCGCTGAAGGCGAGTTAGAGATTCTAACAACACAACTGCTCATTAACTTAGCGGCCCTGATTGGCTGTCAATTTCACCATCCATCCCAAGTTACACAACTCTTCGTTTCAGTAACAAACAGCTCTCTTGTAGCACCAATCAGCTCATAATCCAGTTATGAGGATTAAATTCTTACTGCAGCTTATTTGGATCAGGACTAACAAGAAATTAATTGAAAGGGGGTTGACCCTATAGGAATAAAGCTCTGCAGTTCAGCTGGCAGAAGAGACTGAGGAAAAAGCTTGGAGTAAGTGGCAATGCTGGTGATAGGAGTTAGAACATAGCACACACACACACACACACACGCACACCCCCACACACACACCGTCGAACTGGTCGTCTGCATTACTCATCGAAAAGCTGCAAGGACATAATTTCCATGTGCTGATCTGGAATGTACATTCAACCGAATGAAAATCTTAAACCAAATAATCCACAAACAGTCTCTGAAACTCATCTTCTCTCTCTCTTTCTCTCACACACACACACATACACCCCTCCCGCACGCACACACACACTACTATTCATATCCCTGATGTGCTAATTGCTGGAGGTGTGTTCCTGAAATCCAAAGTGGGACTCTCTTACCTACAGATGCACAAATTTTCACAAGGACCTGAAAAGCTACAATTAAAGGGTGACACATTTCTGCTCCTCTCCCACTGTGTGTGGGATGGCCTGAAATAGAATTGCAGGGTTTCAACAAGCAAACCGCACTCCACTCTGCTGCACATGCAGGCAACATCCTGCAAGCTCGAGGAAGGAAATGGATGGTTGGTTTTGTAAGGACAGTTATTTTACCCAATGCTCTGCTTGGTGCAAGATCAGGTAATACAACACAAGCACCTAAAGGCTAACATGGAGGAGCAATCCCCAGACTGGGCCAATGCCTTCCAGCTAGACTCCACATTCTCCCTCTACTTATCCTGATCCACAAACTCAGGCTAATTCCTGTTGCATGAGGTCATTTATATCACTTGCCCGGTAGTTTACTCTTTACTACTGGGGCTCTTATTATTCCCGAGAGCCTTGCATGGCTGCTGGAGAGCGGGGTACATGTATGGTATTTCTGTGTGTATTTATTTGTTTCTGAAGACGTGTGTTAGTGGTAATGTGCATGTGTGAGAATGTGAGAGGTAGAGAGGGAACAGGAGAGAAAGAGTCTGTTGCTATGCATTTTTAGACGTCCTCCCACTGGTCTCGTCACATGAAACATCGTGGCAGAGAGGAGTTGAACACATAAATTTCTTTTGTTTTGTTTGTTATTTATATTTTTGATGCGCTGAAAGCTTGAGTAGAACATTAAGAGGTTGGGCACATTATAGAGCTGCCTTGATTCAGTGAGGATAAAAAAAGGGCTTGAACCCCTTTATTGCTTCTTATTTTGGCCAATGGCTCAATTACTTTGATGGATTGCAGGGATAGACGGGGGTGCGGAAAGACATCAGAGTGGTTTACTGTTGTGTCAGAGCCGTATGTTGTCTTCCAATTTCACCTGTGTTGAAGAGTCATGTTATATGGATTATTATGTTACTTGTGAATTATGCAATGATTTGACTGAAATGTATTTAGCCTTTTTTTTTTTACTATGTGAAAATGATGTATGAGTCTTTATAAAAATGTAATTTATGTTTTGCTGTTCAAGCAGGTTTTAGGAAGACTTTTGAAATAGAGTGACTGAATACATAATTTGTCCATGTCCAGGCACTTTGCATCCATTATAAGTTTGTGGGAGTGCTTTTATGACTTGGTTTGATTTAATTTAATTAGTGCCTGCCACAGAAATAAATGAAAGGTAATTTGGTGCATAGATTGCATTGCCACCATTGCCCTGTATGGAACATTACTCTGAATGGGTTCCCTATTGTCTTCCGGACACTTTATTGTTGCTCAAACATAAAAGGGCACCCACACAGGGTGAAGATGTTGGCATCTTGAGTTTCCATGACAACATACTTCAACAAAAAACCCTCCCCAAAGTCCTATTGAATTAGGAGAAAGTAAGAAGAAGAATAAAAACATTCCCTCACAGTGACATCATACTTCTGTCTAGAGTAGTCTAAGTTTTAATAATCCTTTTGATTTTCTTGAAGTCATTTTTTAGGAAAATAACAACCCTCCTGAAGCTGGTCTGAAATTTCCTCTTGACCAAAAATCCATTGTTTTATTTCTTATATTTTGCAGAAATCTTCTTACAGAAATGTGTCATTATTGTAGCAATTACTTGAAGACTTCCTCTGTAGGTTTTTGTGCAACACACAAAGTCACATATTCCTACCCACAGGTGCTTGAACAATGTAGTAAACCGAACACCTGCTCCTCCATTTTAAATGTGGGGAAGCAAATTTGTTTTTTTATGTAGATATCTAACTCAACCACTGCTGTGCAAATTTAAAATGAACAAAACTAGACGAAAGCCTGAAAAAGTTCAGATGGATTCACATCACCACCAAATTTATTTTTAAATATAGAAACAAAATTGTTGTTGCAAAAATTAATTGGGTCATGTTGCATTTGCAAACTTGCTGTAGCCATATTTATTCTCTTTTTTTCTTGTTCTGTGTTTTCTAATGTGGCAAAAATGTTATTAAAGCTATCTACACCTAAACATAGTTTTGCTATTGTTGTAAGAAGGCAGAAGAGAAAGAAAATATTCAAATTTAAAACTGTAATGTTGTCACTTTCAAAGGTTTTATTCTTTTAGAAACTGAGAACCTTCAACAAAATACATTTCAAAGAAAATATTTGCTCTGTTAATTTGTTAATATGTACTTAAGCAATCTCAAAAGAGCTTCAATGTAAGTCTAAAAGCAGAAAAATCATAACTTAAGTCAAACTTAAGTTGGACCATTGTTTTTGTCCTTTAATTATTTAGGCATTGTAATAACTTGTATAAAGTTAGGAAATAACATGGCCTTCTGAAAATATGTACTAGATAATATGAAAAAAGTGCTAATATGTCAGTCTGTTTAAGGTGGCACAGAAAAGCCTTTGGAGGTCTGTAAGTTTCATCTAGCTCTGACGAAAGCTCACATACAAAGAGCAGCGTCCATTCACTGCTAATGTGATGAAATAACAAAAAGAGGTCATTTATTTCTGTGGCAAGTTTGAGAGGATTTTTCTGCTCTGATGTATTTGACTGCTGATAACTTGGCACCACAGTGTGAATTTCACAGATTCAGTCCCTTATACAGAAATCTCAATATCTCACAATATTTTTTATAATCTTTCCTTACTGCCAACAGAATAGCCTCTAAACTTTTAAACTTTGCCCACTGATGTGAGCAAAAAAGATTATCTGTGTGCCTGGGATGAATTGGACAAGGGGGCTTATGAAGAAACTTGAGTTGCTTGAAATGCCAATTCCTCATATTCTGTACACGGGCTGAGATTAAAACAAGAAAAAGAGGAGGAATGTGTGTTTTTGTGTGAACTGGATAAGCTCTCTGTCTGGCACTGAACTCTGGGGTTTATAGAACAACCCACGTTCAAAAAAGTGAAGAGAGTCGCCACTGAAGGCATGATTCATTTGACACCCTCTGTCATCAAAAACCAGTCCTTTTGTGAAGGCAGGCGACAAGAATCAACAATAGACCTGTAATGACTCATGACAGAGTTGTTTCAGAAGCAAACAAAGGCATAGCAACTGACAGTGACAGTACAAAGTGAGCAGACAATGAGATTGGACGTATCGATCAGATCTCCTTAGACAAGTCGAAGCTAAAGATTCTGAAAAGGAACAAATCATTTTTAGTACGACGCTGCAGCAGGTTAACTGCATCGCTACAACTGGTAAACTGGAATTTTATGATACATTTTAAGCATCTGAATATTCCACAGATAAAAACCCCCACAAATCTTTATCATAAGTAAATATATTGAGTCTTCTATTAAAATACTTAAATATATAGGTAGGCCCAAAAATATTCATACTTCAGGTAGATTTATTTTTACTATACCAAGAAGTTTTTTTTCTAATTAAATGAAACTGGGATCTCTCCGAAGATAATAAGACAATGTAAAAGTAGTTTGAATTTTTAAAGTAAATCATTTACACCCATTTCAGTAATGGAGGAAAAAACCTATATTGGTTGTGAACACCTCCTTATAAATGGCCACCAGCTTTATAAATGTTTCCACTGTCATCAATTTTGAGGTTAGAAAACCACTTTGCAATAACCCCAATCTTTAGCTTTCTCCAAAAATTTCTGGCTGGGCCACTCTAAATCTGCCAGGTGTATGAACAATACTGGAGTCAGTTTAACCTCATTGTGAATAGTAGAGTGTCTTCAAACATTTTTAAAGGACTTCTTAATGACTTAGAGTCAGAAATAGAAACATCTATATGTAGATGTTGTTGTGCCTAACACAACTGGTTGAAAACGTTAATTTTATAAGTGTTTTTATGTGGTTGGGTATTGGAAGACATAACATGTTTGTTCAGTAGCCGACTGCAGGCTAGCTAATCACACACTTAGCTAACAAGCTAATATCAGCTTGTTGTACTTCTACCCTACAAGGGTCAGAACAGAAAAAAAGTGAAATATTCAACACTACTGCCAAATTTAGCTTGTGTTTATTTTATATGTTTGACTGCGTATTTATTAAAATCAACATAAAAAAGAATAAATGTTATTCACAACATTATTATGACTGTAATAATATTTTAGCAGCAATATGAACAATTGTTGCCTTCTTAGTATTAGTTTTAGTAGAAAGCAATTTGGCAGTGTCCATTTGATGGAAATGCACTAAACCCATGATATTTTTAATCAATGTTATCACGACATGACACCCTGATACTGGCCCATTCCTAATTATAACAATTTACTCATGTTGTGTGTTAAAATTAACTTTATGATCTGATATTTTATAGCTAGATGTCTAATTGTTTATTATTGAGGGTAAAAATATCTATTTTCACAGATGTTTATTTTTATTTCCCTGATAAAAATGTGCGTTTTAAAAGTCCTTGTCCAAGGCAAAGGTGTTCATGTAACTGTCACTGTAACAGTTAATTGCAGCAATTTATGGGTAAGGATGTCAGATTGTTGGCCATTGCATGGCAATTTTCATATACTTTTTTAGGAGAAGTTAGATTTCTTCATGAACTCTGCTGTACAGATGATGTAACTTGGAGTACATTTATATCTTTTAAATTATTTTGTGACTTTAGTAAAATGCAGTGTGATGTAAGAAAAGCTCACTTGGGTTCATCAAGACAAACACTGGCTTTTCCAAAAGACCGAGCGCTATAATAAACTCAGTACAAGGCCATAATAATCCTAATATAAGGTGCAAAAACATTTTAAAAAATACCCTTTTCAGGTTGTAAAGAGAATATATTAGCTTCCATGAGCCCAAAAGCTAATATAGTGAATAGCTCGAGCTGTAGACATTATCGCAAAACATAATTAGTTAATGAGAAAAACTTGGAGGCCATTAGAGCTGAGCTTCTGCAGCTGAAGGGCAACGACAAGATGTCGCACCTAAATGGGTTACAGAACAGCAGGGCTGAGTGTGTGTAGGGGTGTGTGTGTGTGTGTGTTGGAGCGGTGGTCTGAGATGCAGCTGAATATCAGGAAAAGAAAATGATGAAACCCAGTTATTTTGCTATACAGTCCGCTTCCATGCTTAAAGGAAAAATGGAGTCATCAGGCAGCTTAATGGACAGTAGATAACAGAGAACTTAGTAAAAGACAAGATATAAAGAAAGAGATTATAGGAAAAAATCACTCAAAAGATAAAAGGATAAAAAAAAAAGTTGACGAGAGAAAGGGTCTAAGGAAAATGTCCCAGTTCCTCCCTGCACTACAAGTCAACATTAATCAGCTTTCACTTTCAAAGGTCTGAAATGTAAGAGCAGCTCCTCGGCTGTCAGTCTGTCTAGGATAAAAGATGTACCAGAGATAAAACAAGCTTAAATCTTCACATATATACGTGTATAATGACACAATATAATGAAACCAGATATTTACATAAAAGAATAAATACTAATGTTGAACATCATGCACTTTTCCTGTTTTAGTCGAATTGTCTTCACCGAATTTATTTATATTTGCCGCAGTAATCAATAAGAGATTGATTTTGTTTCTATTATTTTTCATTCTGTCAAATGTTTACATACATTTCCTCGGTATTTGGTAGAATTGTATATGACTTGTTGAAATGTTTTGGGTATCCTTCTATAAACATTTTACTTGCAGGAATTCTTCCTGACAGAACTGGTGTCTTTTAGTCAGGTCCATTTGTAGGCCCATTTTTGGCTGCTCTCACAAAATTTCGGCAGAACTAAGTTCAGGGCGTTCTTTCTCTGTGGTGTGATTTATTTTGTGAAGTATACCGGTCCAACACAACATCTACTTCACAAGCTTCCATATTTTCCTCAAAATGTAATTATGACCAATTTTTCCAGTTTTAGTGTCATCAAAGCAAATGTCACCAAAATGATGACTGTTTTTGTCCATGAATAAATTTGCTAAATATAATCTTGGCTTCTTGCTCTTGGTGTAATGGCTTCTACTTCTCTGAGTGGCCTTTCAGCCCATGTTGTTACAGCTTCAACCTTACAAGGGTTGAGTCAAAACGTCAGACCAAAACAAAAGTTCTCACTGGGATACAGAAGCTGTCTCCTTCCTGAACCCTTTGAAGGATGAACATTCCTATGTTGTTTTTGTTAATGTATAATTTTTTGAACAAATGAACGTGGTGCCTTTAGGAAACCAGAGTTGTGAACATCCACAAACTTCTGAATTTAAATAAAGTAAAACTAAATGTAATCATTAACAAAAATATCTGGTATTTTGCAAAAAACAAATAATTTGGGTAATCCTAACAGAATTAAAACGGCTAAAGATTAGCCTGGTTTAATGCAAAACAGTGAGGATAAAATGATTTCTACTGCAGCGCATATGACGACCTGACATTTTTTTTTAATCTATGCATTTTCTTAAACCACATTTAACCAATTGACTCATCTAACAATATGTTAAAAGTCCTTACCTGACACTCTGCAGCTCTTAATTGCTTTTTAACCATGTTGTTCTTGTCCAAAGGCAGTAAATCTAGTCTAACATCTGTTCAACAAAGCCTGTAATTCAACATAAAATGGCAAGCTCAGTATATGCTGTGGCATTAATAAGTGCTATTAAATCCTGCCTGTTAAAGTGTAGGAAGTACTTACTGTAGAGTCTCTATAGCTATTAGTGGATGACAGATTTTGTGTGAGCGACACACTGCTGAGGGCATGCGAGACTCTGGACATCCTTAGCATGGGAGAGACTTTCTTCAGTTAGAAAACCATTATCTTCAAACTAAAATTCAATTACTTTCTTAGCTCTCCCGTGATTCCCAAACCGATGACCAGTCTAATTCCTCTTTCTCTGGCGCTTTTATGACCAAGATGTGACAGAAACTGAAGGTGTCAGCAACAAAACAACAAATACTCAGAAAAGCATTCAGGAACCTGGAAGGGCGTGGTCAAAGTAAACAATCATAGATCAAAACAAAGAGGTTATATTTTGTTTTGTCACCAGAGTGACCAGCAGGAAACTGAAACCTGTTTCCTGTCAACTTTTAATTTGAATAGTTGTCCAATGACTGTTTTTTAGGCAAAAAAGTGAATACTGTGCAAATGCAGAGCAAATATGCACAGGCTTAGAGTGAGAAAGAGGTGAATAAAGTCAGCGTGTAGGCTGTGTGTACCTTTCTATACTCTTTGCTTCCAGGGAGCCCTGAGGCCTGCAGCAGGAAGTTTGCTTGTATGGCATGCAGTGAGACAAATATATCAAATTTTAAAGAGGCTTTTACTGTTTTCCTAACAAAAACATTATTCGACCAACTCAGTCAAGGCTGAAAATCCATAAACTACATGCATTCAAACCTCTGATGATCACACTTGTAAGACCTTTGTCCAGGTTATCTGGTTTGTACCCTGAATATATTCTGATCACCAATCTCAGTTACATAGAGCTTATCCAGACAGATAAACATACATTGTCACATTAATTTTGAATGACTTAAAATTATTTAAATCATCTAAATCCCAGAATAATATAAGATTTTTAGAGCCTTTTTTTTTTCTTTTTTTTCCCTCGCTTTTTAAATTAAAATTTAGCTTTGTCAATATTACTATTGTTGTCAAGTGGTAAAAGTTGACCACTGTTGTTGGCAAACACACTGCCTTCCATGGAAAGCATGGAAAAATATATATATAAAAAAAAAAAAAATCAGAAATTGTAGGTGTATGCTCGTATCCTTTATTCTAATCTCAATGACTGTAAAACCGTCTCATACCTTTTTACTGTTATGGGGGTCTGGATGAGAAACATTGTATTTTTTTGTGCTCATGATGATCTCTGTGGTATAGACCCACTCTATTATTGCTGGTTTGTGACCACATGATAAAGCATAAGCTAATTAAGTTCTGGCCGCAAGTTAATATGCCATGAAAATGAGTCCACTAAACCCTGGCCAAGCCTTTATGTTTTCTCAACATAAATTTGAGTCTATAATACAAGAAAATGTGTGGTTTTAACATGACCAAATGTAAAATGTTCAATGGTATTTATACTTTTGGGAGGTGTTCTCTAACACATAATGTTACAAAAAATGGCTCTTTTTTTTTCTTTAAGCCATTCTTCAGGAATTTTACTTTGCATTCATATCCAGGCATAAAGTGCAGCATCATAACCACATCAAATTAGTTTTGCTTCTAAGAAAGAACAGCAAAAAAAAATAAACTGCCAATTTGAGTGATGAATGTTTCACATGCAAAACAAATGTTTCTTTGAGGTTTATATCTGCAATAGCAATTAAGAAAATGGGAGAAAAAAAAAGAATTTCAATAATCACTTTAAGAATAAAACTGAGTTGATTATTTCTGTTCAGAAATTTAAATAAAATATCATCAAGGATTTCTATTCTTTGACATTCCCTCTTACTGGACAACAGGGATCATATTTCTTACAGTTTACAGGGTTGCCATATTAATTTGTAATAGCTATTGTAACGCTCACGGAGTAAAACACAATTTTCTTCTACTTTCAATTCCTCCAGGCTCTTATAATAAAAAATACATCCATGCATGACTGATCTAATATGTTCAAGTCCATCTTGGAGTTTTTAAATGTAAAGCAAGCCAATTTTTGCAAGCATTTGCAAGCGTACTCAGAGGGCCCCGTAATCATGCCATTAAAGTGAAGATGGAGTGAGTGTTGAACCTCGGGGCTCATGCGCACGGCAGATGATTCCCCTTGAGTTCACTTTCCTCATATCCATCACACAGTGAGGCCAACCCAACACCACAGCCAACATCAACAACTCCACCAGCAGAAGCCGCATGGCATTTACATCATGCTGTCTCTGTCCCCCTGGCAGTTATCCATACACCTGCAAAACGACGGCAGCCTCCATTTGTACCTGGATCTCTCTGAGGCCAGTAATTTCAGGGAAACAATAGTTCTCTGACTAAGCGCAAATTGAGGATATTTTCTCTCACTGATCCCTGTTGTAAGCTAGTCAGCACTTTGTGGGAGACAGAAAGATTGGCTAGAAACTGCTGCCATGGCACTGAAGGGACGTGCTGCTGTAAATCAAGTTAAAACCCCAGTCTGTGTCCTCGTGATTTAATGGCACTTTCTTACTTTTCTTTCATCAATGTATGTACAGTTCTGTGAATAAGCATTTGACTCCTACAGATTTATTCTGTTTCAGTTTTTATCACTTTTGGAATTATGATTTCATTTTATAGAAAAAAAAAAGTTGTTCAAAGCAGCCCTTTGTTATAAAGTAATTTCCCCCCTAATCCTAATAACTGGTTATGAAACCCTTTGCAGGCAGCCGCTACCATCCAGCATTTGCGACAACTGGCAAGGAGTCTTTTGCCACGCTGTGAAGGAAATTGGCTCAACATATTTTGCAGAATTATTTTCAATTCAGCAACAGTAGAAGATCCCTTTAAGTATGAATGGCCTGTTAAAGGTCATGTCACTGCATTTCAGTTGGTTTAGATAAGACTTCGACAAGACTTTGGATAATTATCTTGCAGCATAAACTGCATAAGGCCTCTTTAGCTTGACAGTCTCCTTAATAGCATAGTAGCTAACATTACACTACTACTACCATGTTAAACTGTATGATGTTTTTTTTTTCCCCTCAAATGATTTTCTAGTTTTACAACATATATAACGGGACAGGCATCTTCCAGAGAGCTCTGATTTTGTCTTGTCAGTCCATAAAATATTCTTCCAAAACTCTTTGAGGTTATCAAGTGTTTTTGGAAAATGTTAGATGGGCTAACAGATTCTAGTTTCTTCATTCTTCACATCTGGGGGTAATCAGGCTCTTATGACACTTATGAAACCAAGCCAAATTTGGGGTTAATCGTAATTATTTACCATGACAATACAATGGTATTTTCACATAGGGGTTGAAAAGAACTCTTGCATTTACTCAAATTATTATTGTCTCAAAGTATAAATTGTCAAATAAGTTGAAACAGCATCAATCAGAGAGGTTGCTCATACCTAGAATAACAGAGCCGAAAAGTAGATCAAAGTAAAACTGCATCCAGATGACTGCAAAGTAAATTTATATGACAATAACTGTGGCATATTTAAAGTCAGTCAGGCTTTAAATAACCAAAGTAAGTCAGGATGTTGCTGTTAATAAGTCCTGAATAATGTCACAAACAAGTCAAAGGAGTAGCTTTGGGGATAATTACAGGAGTTCGATAAGATCAAATCACAGTGCTGAAATCTCAGCACTACAATAAGCGGTAATGAGCAAGCTAATGATTGGTTTATTCTTACCAGTTTGGGGGCTTTAGTTTAGCACTTGGGAGGACATTAGTCATCAGACAGGAAAGAGCCATGGGGAGCAATCCTACATCCACTTCAAAGGGAGCTTGATTGTGGTAACAAGTGGTCGCAGGATAAATATATTTCACCTTTCACTCCACATGGAAATCAAATCAGGTCGTCTGAACCTCTGACATTTAACAGAACATGATTCAACTAATTTCCTCGCAGTCCGTTTTACTTCTGTAAGTTATGTGGCGCATTTTTATTTACCAAGGTTAACAAATAGGTCACCCGCAAAAGTTTCTGAAGTTTTATAATATCATTATAACCCATCTTAAAGTATCCTTAAAGAATCAGGATACTTTAAGATTCTAACTCGCTAATCTTCTTAACAATTAATGATAAATAGAATGATACTTCTATTTTGTGTTTTGAACTTACTAATTCAAAACACAAAAGAAAGACATAATACAGCTTCGAGTTATATAACTTCATATATAACATATGAAGGCAACTTGGATTTTATTTAGGGGCACTAGATTAAATGTTGCTGACCTAAGGCATGTTGTAATAATCAAAAGAGGCTCCCAACAGCCTTACTTACAGAAAATTGTATTTTACTTTTAAGTCATCAGAAGACATACAGAACTAAACCAAAAACTAAAAATACCCCCAGAAGAAGCGACTTTGTCCAAGGTAGATATTTCCTCTTCCTCTGTATAACATTTAACTGGACGACTAGTTTGTAGTCGGCTTTGAATCACACTTTACAGTTGCAGTATTTCTTTAAATTTTATTTGGAATACATGTATTTAATATGTTTAAATCACTGCATAATTTTAAAGGGCCAGAAGTGACTAAAACATCTTCCATCAGTAATGTTCAGAGGATCTTCCTTACTTATGAGCAAATCAGGTACAGCATCACACTTGATGTCAGCCTTTCTATTTGATGTGTTATGTGAAGGCGGCCTGTGAGTTGAGTTCTTCTCTTAGATGACAGTGTGTGCTCTTTGTTCTAGATGTGTCTTGTGACGGGTCTGCAGTGTGCTGGATGAGTCTGGAGCTGCGTCACCGCTGACTGTAATGGCAGAACACTGCAGGGAGGAAAAACTACAGCATTCGACTTGTGCCTTTTGTTCACAAAAATTACACAGAACATTCTTGCACAGATGGAATACTGAATGAAATACTTTCAGAAGTACAGATTTATAATGGTTATTATACTCTTCTTGTGACAGCTTTAATATAACATTGTGAATGTAATATCTGAAGGAAGTGTTGATGTTAAGTAATCCTGTAATAGAAATGAACTGGAAAGACTGTGACTACGTGATCTACAAACTGCTTGTAAATTGAAGATATAAACATCAAAAGCTCAATTTCCATGTAGCACGACTGAGTAAATGAAGGCGGTCCTTGTTATTATCTCCCCAGAGCATAAGTCTCCCATTTTAATTTTAAAAAGGCACAGCAGGACAAATTCTCGGCGTCCTGTTTGGAATTGACTGCAGCGCCACACAGGTTTCATTTTCCCACTCACCAACATCTCTAAAAGGCAGCGCTTGAAGCTACTGTACAAACTATCACCAAGGCAACCGGAGCGCTTCATAAAAATATCACAAAACCAACAATACGACACAAAACAAGAAGGCCACTTCTGATCAAGTCATATGTGATCACAAAGGCAAATGTTTTTTTTTCTGAACCAACAAAGTTTCCATCTTTTTACTGCAATACAGCACTCTGTCACATATACTCTGCTTTATCAACCTCATCCACAAGAAAGGTCACAGCATATCTATTATTAAATGACTTGGCTGGGTATATTACATTATTGATCAGCTCAGAACTGCTTCTGAAAACACCCTCTGTGTCACTGACCCAGCTGTCATGTACAGTATTGTAGAACCCCCACCCAAAAATTATATTTTTTCATTTTTTGCTTTTACCATTTTTGTAAATTTTGTTTTCAATTGTAAAACAAATTGTAATAGCCGACAAAAACGATGTAAGTAAATACAACAAGCAGTTTTCAAAAGATACTTTGATTTAGACAAAAGAAGTCATCCAGACCAACTAGGCTTTATGTGAAAGGTATTCCACCATGTGTTAAATCTTGAATTACCTGTCATTAGCAGTTTTTATGGAACAATTAGTTCAAACTCACTTGTCACATACAGGCCATATTCCTGTGAAATTAAGAAATCACTGAAACAAAACTTGCCTGACTACAAGAAGTAGGCCAAAAGATTTCTAAAAGCATTTAGGTGGACGACTAGTTCAGCTAAATGCTGAACTGGCCACAATCAAAAGAAACTCAACAACAGATCAGATACAAATTAATAATGTTCATCTGTCTGGAGAGAAATATAAAGTTATTGCTGAGGCTTTTGCACTTCAACAAATCACACTAGTTGTGTTTCTATTGATCGTATAATTGTGCAATTTGACATTTTGAAAATAAATTTGCTTAATGGGAACACAACAATTATGGAAAAACTCGTTTATTGATAAACCCCCATCAACACCTATGAATAAGATGTTTTTTGGGCCATACCAAAGTCAGTTTATCTCACAAAACTGCGATGGAAACACATTTTTCTCATTACATGAGTCACATGATCAGCAATCAGATGCTGCCAGTGGCACAAACCACAAAGAACAAAACAACTGGAAGTACTTGAAAGATCATGGCATGAGATGTTTTTAATGACTTAAAAGCATCTCATGTGAACAAACGTGAACAAACTAATTCATGTGTGATTTAATTTATTTTTAAATTAATTTTGCAATTGCAAAATAATTTTTTTATAGTGGAATATTGACAACGTTTTGCGCACATTTGTAATAAAAATACAGCTAGTGAGCTATTTTCCACGAACGGAGAAAACATGGAACAGTAATGAACCTTTTTAAGCCTACCAACATCCACGAGAATGACTTATCACAAAAGAGTCCAGAACAGCACTTGCCTTAGTTAATTGCCTTAGTTGTTCAAGTTTCAACAAAAAGTAAACCTTGGCAATAGGTGAATTTGAGACCAAAATCATTACTGTACATAATAGCTTCTCTAACATTTCCTAAAAAAAAAAAAAAAAATCTTAATGTCTTGTTTTTAGGAAAATAATTCTGTTAACGAAGAAAAAAAAAAAGTGATCTTTTTGGAAGGTGTACCCAGTAAAACTAACACAGGTCGTAGTCAAACATAGTGGTGGTAGTGTGATGGCCTGATAATGCATAGACAACTCATAATTAATGAAGCCATTCTGCTATCTCATAAAAAAATCTGTAATGGGAATATCTGACCTTAGGTTTTTGACCATAAATTCAATAGCATCTTCATCATGATTCAATGATTCAAAGTACATGTGCAAGTGCACCTGTGAAAGGCTCTAACAAAACCAAATTGAGGTTTTGGAGTGGTCTAGTTAAAGTTCCAAGTTACATCCAATAAAGATACTGCTAATACTTGAAACCTCCCAATGGTGGATTCCTCCTCATGAATCGAAAAGCTTCATTGTCTTCTATTATCACAGATGATTGATGGTATTTATTGCTGTCAATACTGGCACAACCCGTTATTATGTTAAGTTACTTTTTCACACATATAAAGGTTGCTTTGGACAGCTTTTTATAAAATGAGATTCTAATTTGAATAATGTGTTTTGTATTTACCCCAGTTACCTTTAATGATCTGAAATATCTGAGAGTGACAAAAGCAAAAGGAAGCAAATACTTTTCACAGCACAGTATGTATGAGTACTCCAAATTAGTCAGAATCATAAAAATCAACCAAACTTTTCAGAAATTGTTGGAGGACAGCTTCCTTAAATGTAAAATAATACTGTGATGTACTTTGAGGTAACTGAACAAGCGGGTTTTGTGTTGTTGATGGGAGTTGTGTAACATCTGACTGAGCCACCTGAACTGTCAGCATATCAGGACCATAA
Source organism: Brachyrhaphis roseni (assembly GCA_903066815.1). Classification (NCBI taxonomy): domain Eukaryota; kingdom Metazoa; phylum Chordata; class Actinopteri; order Cyprinodontiformes; family Poeciliidae; genus Brachyrhaphis; species Brachyrhaphis roseni. The sequence continues at coordinate 36,600 of CAEFZY010069505.1, forward strand.
AAGCAGCTCAGGAGCAAAAATGTACTGTGAAAGCACCGCATGGGGCAGAGCAAGCAGCAAGAGCTCAGAGACACCCGCCCACCCTTCCTGAATCAGCCGTTTCTGTGGCGACCAGAGTGGAGAGGGGTGGAGGGAGGCGCGCGGCGAGATCGAGGAGACAAACATTTGAAAACCTGGTGGGAGAAACATGGAGGAGTGGATGGACTGATGGCGTGGAGGTGGTGGGGTGTTAAATTGAAGGGTGGGGGACCGGTGGGGAGCTAGGGTTGAGTCCTCAGCATCACAATCTGTGACAGATTGACAGTCAAAGGCAAACAACAGCAGAATTCAGTGAAAGACACAAACACCTCGGGGATTTATTTTTCCCTGTCAGAGGCAGCTCAGGCCGTGGCCATGGCTCAGGGGGTTAAATGCCTTTTGTATAATCTCAAACAGCAATTCGCTTCTTTTTAAAATCTCCATTTTGAAAAAATTATGAAGTGATATAAATAATGGCAGCATGGGACTTACTTTTAGATTTCAAACAAAAGTGGACTCAACAAGTGGTAGGTCACAGGATTCTGAAGTAAACACAGAGCTGCCATTAAACCCACTGAGTTTATGCAGCAAACAACATGGAGGAAAAGGTGCTAAATCAGAGCACAGGTTTTTATCATGCGTTCAAACAACGAGTACCATGACACATAGAAATGTTACTTTTTGACATATGTACAAAAACAATCTTTTGTTTAAATTAGTTATTTAATAGTTATTACATAATAGCCTCAGCAATGATTTTAGTCTTTTACCACCTTGTCTTCTGACTGTGCCAAAGCCACACACCAGTTAAGAATGATTGCAAAAAATCTCTTGCGCAGTTTGTACCAAAAGCTTCCACTAAGCTCAGGAAAAACAGTGAAAAACACAAAAGCCTGTGGCTCCTCCTGACAGTTGTCGCTAAACTCCACGCAGACTCACTGCGGGCTGCTCAATCTGCATTCCAGCAGATACTATAGTCTGCCTTAAGCACGGCAGCTGAGACGCCACTGTTTACATTGTGTTTTCTCGTGTTTGTCTGCTTCTGAGAACCGGTGAGGGATCAGTATGGGAGCTAGAACATGTTTCCTGTAAACCTAGTCACACACATGGGATTCACTCATAGTAAAAATAAGGATGAAATATGATCATTTCAACTCAGGAAGGTGCAACACTTCCCTCCAAGTCTGAGCGATCATGCACATGTAAAAAAAAAAGAAAAAGAAAGAAACACCCACACCTGTCACATCAACGCGCACAACAAGGGCAGATATACCTCATCTCATAGCAAGTGTCAGCAATTAACCGTGGAATTTGTTGCAAACAGTTAAATAATTAGAAAATATCTAAACAATAATAATGAATCATCGCCTGAAACAGCTCATTGTTTAAACCTGATTTCATCCCGACTTACCTGCTTGTGATGCTGATGTCAGACTCCTGGTGGTGTGTGAGAGTGTGTGTGAGAGAGAGAGGCTGCTCAGACAGTGGCAGAAGTGCGCAGAGACTAGGCTGAGTTGGTCACACCGGCATGAACCAGAAGACTGACTGGTTTCTGCTCTGCACCTCGCAGTTCACTCCTCTTCCCTCCACGCCTCAGAGACAAACAGCAGCTCTTCCTCCGCTGCCTCTCCCTCCCTTTGCCTTTCACACAGACTGTGGAGCAGCAGCAGAGTGAAGGAAGGAAAGAAGGAAAGGTTGGGGGGCTGCAGAAGGAAAGGTTGGGGGGCTGCAGATTCTCTGATCAGTCTCTCTTCCTCCCTCTCCTGTTGGCAGTGTCTCTCCCCAAGTATGGCTAAAGACAACAATAGCTAAGGGAATTACGAATTGGGGATGTGGGGATTTTAGAAGTGGTATTATACATTAAGTTGCAGATTTTTATGTTGTGTATAGTGATGTGAGAAACAGCGTGCTCCATCAACAACACTGCGCACCAGTGCTCATGCAGGCGTATGTTGGGGGGAGTGGAGGGAGCTTCACTCCCACCTTCTGCTCCCCCTTTTCACAACCGCCTACCCATCCCTCTTCTTGCCAGCCCCACACCAGCCTGTTGAAATGAGTCATCAGCCGTCAGCCAATCAAACGGTGGCACACAGCTCGAAGATTAGAATAACAGGAGTATTTATGCACTCGCATAAGGAGATGAAAATGAAATGGAGAATTGTCCAGGAGGACCTGACATTTTTGGTGAAGTGATTGAAGCAAACAGTAACAGACTCATTTTAAATTAAGTGTGTCAGCACTGCAAATGTGAATGTAATTTAATTTTAGTTTAATGTCATACTTGGTGAGCAACAATTGTTTTATTTGGTCAAACATTTCTTAAAACCGCATATTTACATATGTATGTATTTGGAAATGTGCAGTGTTGAACGCTAAATGACTTGGAAAGTGTGACTCACTGGTATGTGATTCATTCAATCAGACCCTCAGCCATTTTTGAGTAAAACTTTGGCCTAACCCTCATACCTGCCCTAAAATCTGAAGGTAAATGACTAAACTGGGGCCTGCAGTTTTAGGCTGCTGTGTAATTTAGACCTACGCAATAAATCACAGAGAGGTGAGTGTGCTGGGAAGTAGGAGGTATTATTTAGAGCATAAAAAGAACCAGAAGTTAAATTTACTGCTTCCATTTAAATAGGGATTGATGAATGGGACTTTGTCTGAAACCCAAACAAAAATGAAAAAAAAAAGTCATAGGTAGAAATGATTAAAAAAATTTAAAAAAATAAATACTTGGGGATAGATGTCTTAACTTTCCAAAAATAAAAAAATCCCAAAGCAAGAACATTGAAAACTGTCTTTGGAAGACAAAATAATATTCCAGTCAGTGGTCTTGGTGAAGTATCTTTTCTTATTTTATTTTTAACAATTCAAATAATTAAAACAAATCAAAAGGTAATTTAATCATAATGCCTTCTATACACTAAAATCAACTTTAGTTAAATTAAATGCACAATCCACAATAGAAATGTGTGGAACAAAGAAAAATCATAGAGCTGTTTAATTGGCCATAATGCATTAGACAGCAGGATACAGTGTCCACAAAAAGGTCACCGAGATAATACCTTGGTGGAAGCTTTTTCATTATCTTTCAATAACCTCAGCATTTTCTCTGAGATAAAGAGCAGACGCACTGCGTATCATGGTAGGCCACTGCTAATTAGGACTTTAGGGACATTTTTTTTTACACTCTTGGGTTTTGTCTGTTCGCTGTGTAATATAAGTTATTTCTTATTTCTAATGTGAATGCAGAAAAAAAAACTTGGTGGCTGGCACATTTCCCAGTTGCATCCGTATGAATGCACAAATGTAGATGTTCTGCACATGATGTTATAAAATAAGAATAATTGTTAACATCACTGATTAGAATATCATTATTGTTTGAGACACATTGATTTTGAGTCAAATCTTTAGGGACTTTGGTATGCCTGTGAAGTGTACAGTAAATAACACAATAACTGTAAGCTAATAACCATAATCCCCCAAAAATAACTCTTGAACAATTATGAATGCTATAAGCTGTGGCCTATTGTCGGGGACACATGTCTGCTGTCCAGCATGAGAAACAATTTCAGCCTAAAGTCAGAGGGTGGGAACGAATATTAACAAGATCAATAACTGTGAACAGAACAGCAGGAAATGGAGAAAAATCAGAGGAGAAAAAAACAAGCTATTTGTCTCTCAGGGGAAAGCTGCACTGTATCATTTTAAATAATTTCTCTGGTCACAGACTCAGAACGGCCTTGCAATCTTATGCAAATCATGATGTATATCAACTGTTGTTCAGCAAAGCTATACGCATACTTGGAAAATATATATTTTTTTCTCCTCAGTTGATGCAGGCGGCGGAATGTTCTGTTTTTTCATAGTTGTTACAGAGTCATTGCATGTTTATACTAACTTTGCAAAGATCCACATCTGCTCTGTGCAGTGGTTTTCAGAAATCAGGAGAAAATGGTAATATCAGCCTTAAGGTAAAACTGAACACAGAATCAGAACAAAATGTTTTGTTTTTTATATTTATTCTATGTTGCTTGATTCAAATTTCATCCGTCGTAGAACCGCATCACTGCAGTCTGCAAGTGAACAAAAGTTTTGTGGTTCAGATTAATTCCCTTCTAGATGTGTTTGTTTTCATCAGTGCAGAGAAAATGTTTGCATTGTGTTGCATGAAATTAGCAATTGTTCCTGTCAAGTCATTTGAGTAGAATACAGCATAGAGTATGTGCATTTTGTCTAGTGTCTCAGAGATTTGGTGCTATAATGCTACAACATTTTTCATTATTTGAAAAAGGTTTGTGGTAGAATAGGAAATAATGTCAAACATATGATAAGGCAATGGTGAATTGCTATTTATTTGAAACTCCATAGTCTAAAACACCTTTGCAACACTAGATATATGCATAATTGAATGATGTTACATCTGACTGGTAGGGAACCAGAGTACTGTGATAAAATCTCTGTATTAAATGGGAAGTACAAACGCAAAATACCGCATGTTGTCAGCTTGGTTACTGTACAGCAGAGTGAATTCTTTAAACAAAACTCTACAAAGCATTGAGAAAAGACAAAAACATTTGCTGTTTAATCCTCATTTGCAAAATATAAATTATTTGAGTGTACATTAGAAAATATTTAGGAAGATTATTTCAACGAAATTTAAAGTATGAGCAATACTGAACTAATGTAGAAGTAGAATATATAAAGCTTAAGGTTAAAAAACATGCAGTGGAAGATATTAGCCTTGAAGTCTGATGCAAAATGCAAGAGGGCTCTGCTTATTCTACCACAGCACAGGACCTTGTAAGTGCAGCTCTATCCAACAGATAGAGAACGATGGCATGACAACCACATAATAACTGTGCTTGACATTTACATCGGAGACTTGAAAATATCAGCTGAGATGTGAAGACATTACTCATCCCTCCGGATTGCCTAATATTAATGGAGTATTGTTTCTCACATCTATGACATACAAAAACTTTTGTCAAGTAAATGTCTCAGAAAAATGTCAGGCAGCCTTAGATGTTCCAGATTTGTTTTTTTTTTATTATTATTATTTGTAAGCAGAAATAAAAAGCATTACATAAGGCAGAAATGTGTTTTAAAGCAGATCCTTGTGCCACTCTACGTTAAAGCTAGAGGCACTCTTCTTTTAAAATGCTCTTATTCACAATGATGCCTCAATTAGTACCAATTGAAAGCTCAAATTAGCACACTTGTATCAGTTACTTTGGCAGATTTATTAAATTATTAGCAGATTTATTACTTTAAATTTAACTTTACAGCAACCTGACTTAAAAAAAAACCCATATCCAAATCATGTGGGGGTGGGGTTGTGTGTGGGGGTGTGTGTGTGTGTGTATTTCGAGGTGTTCAGTTCTAATGTGGGACTCCTCTTCCTTTGTCTCAATTTTTCAACCAGAGGATGTTTTTCTTTTTTTGCTCCCCCTGAGGAACACCAAGGCTGATACCATCTTAAAAGGAGAAAAGCTCTGTCCTACATCACTGCTTTTCGCTTGTGAGGAATGACTCAGTGGCTCTGGAGGAGTGTGACACAAGGTTTTATCCCTTGGATCAGTGTGTGGTGACAGGAATGACATAGATGAAAGGAATGGGCCCCCAGAAGGCTTTCTGTTAAGGTGTAACTGAGTGTGGGTTTGTAGGTGCCGGTGCCCGTTCCAGCAACATGTATGTGTGTACACTGTGTATGTTTCAGCTGCATTTGCAGAGAAATATTTGCATTTTAATGATCCATGTTGCTGGATGAGCATTGAGGTGATGAGGTCAATAGAGGAAGAATATAATGAGAATGATGGTGAAATGTTGCTACAGTGCATGTTATCCCTCTTCCTGTTTGATTTGAGCACACAGGTTTCTCAGTCTGATAACTATGATTCTCTAGACTGTCAGCATGGAAACAAGGTCCAAAAACAAAACATTCTCTAAATGAGAAGCAATACATATGACAAACTAAATATTATCAAAAATGTAAAAAAATATTCAAGTGTACTGGAAATAAAACAAAAGTTTAGGAAAAAATGACAATGAGCTTCCATTTTCTGGATAAGAAATACATTTGCAGTAGTAAACTCCAACTTTATTTTTGTTTAAATGATGCATGATGGAGATGAAAACTATCTGAAGTAAGGAGGAATACCATAGCACAGAATAGCAAAGAATCCTGCCAGAGCAGCACTTAAAAAGTAATCGGTGACATTTCAATCCGTGAATAGTTACGGATTGATGAGAATGGTGTTTCTAAAAACCTGTACTATGTGGGTCTTAAATGTGAAAGAATGAAGTTTGTCTATATTTTCCAGGACAAGCTTTTACTGCGATGAGCGGTGTAAATGGACCACTTTGTATTGATTTTTATCCAAATAACTATCTTTGGAGAGTTAATTTTTCTAATATCGACTATATGAAGATATCGATCATATTCGTAGCCCTAGTACTGGGTTATTGGTGCAACATTTTAGGCACTGTGTGTAAATCCTATGGTGCCATCAAGTTCCAAAGCTCATCCCAAAGAATTTGTTAACAGGTCAAAATAAATGTTTAGTGCCCTCAGTTAGAAAAGTTTTGAAACTTGACATATGTGAACAGCAAATCAGAAAGAAATCCTGACCAAATACACAGACTGCAGGTGATGAAGCAACTTTTTAAGGAAAGGTTTTAAACTCTTCAATGTTAAGATCTGATTTTGTGCTTACATTTAAAAAAGAGAATACCTTAGATAATAGAGATGGCTGCTAGCCAGAAGAGAACAGCTGCAGATCCTGTCCCTTTCTGACCGTTACGGTTTTGCTTTTAAAATGTTTTAATGTTGTTGCATATTGGCAGGTAAGGCAGTAGTAACATCTTTCTAGCCATAATGTATTGCATTTTTGTTGATCTTAGAAATCACTGTAGACATTAAAAACTGGTTGCTAAAACACTATATTTGGACATAATAAAATGAATGACGTTAACAGCATTCACATGCTTAGCTTCTCCTGAATGCACTTAAAAACTGGTCAGTTGTGACTCATAATTTTCACAACTTACCTCGTTGTTCATAGGTTAGACAGCAACAAGATGAGCGAATAGACAAGTGAAGACTTTCTTTCTTCTGAAGAGACAAGAAGAAATCAGAAAGAACCAGAAAACTACTTTTAATTGGAAAATTAAAGGAGAAGCCTTGATTATCCCAGCGACTCATCACTGTTTCATGAACAAATACTGAGCAACATCTGTGCTCAAAATCCTAGAACAACAAACACATGGTTTGGTATTAAGAATAATCACAACGTAAACAGCTGTTTGGTGTAAAAGTAGAAATGTGTAAAGATAAATGAGACAGGGTTTGCCCAAAATGAAAAGAAAAAACACAATTTAAGTCTGACTTCTTTTTCTTTCATACAGTTTCTAGAGCCAGCAGCCACTGGATGTTGTAACTACTTATGGAGTCCATCAACCCTCACTGTAAAGGAGAAAAATTACATACTTTCAAACCCTGTAAAAAAATGCTTACTGCTGTAAATGAGTTTAGATTAAATGAGGTAATCTAAAACCCTAGAATTTAAATGGTGTAGATTGTTTTTCATCATAACTGTACAACTGCAAAAAAGAATGTTTCTTTTTCTAAGGCAAGTTTACTTAGATGACAATCATGCAAGAAACATTATCATTTGTTATATCACCTATGACTAAACCTGCTTTAATAACTAACTGGAAAAAAAAGATTAACAGTTTGTTGAAAATTTTATAATCATTCCTGGGTACCAAAATGAGGACAAAAATAAACTTGCAAATAAATAAATAAATAAATAATATCCTTCCTTTATTCAGCTGAGACCAGCTCTAATTCACACTATGTTCAAAGGGTGAAAGGCCTGCCATCGCTATAGCAGAAAAATAAAACGAAAACACAGTGCACATACAAAAATACTGGAAAAATACACATCTCCTTTGCGTAAAACAGACACGCTGTGCTCATCATGCGTTTGTTTGACTCTTCTTTTAATAGATGACCCTCAACATCACATAGTATGTTCCTGCCTGCTCTATTTTGTGGTGAGAAAGTGTGAAAATGTACAAACTAAAATGGACCTGTGTAAGTGGTGAAGTCCCAGTGTCCCTTTTCCAATTACCGCACCAGTTTTCTATCCCATGATAATTTCTTGGTGTGTGGCCTGGTGTTTTCTTCAAGCTAATAGCCAGAGGTGCATTTCTTTTCCAACAACTGCACAACTGTCAAACCACAGACAGATAAAGCAGTCTTTTACATTTCCAATGCAGGATTTCACAAAAACACGTTTTTAAAAAGTGTAATGTAATCAAATCGTTTTTATAAATAGCCTTTAGGTATAAACACATGTCATGTGATGGACTTGGGCCCTGTCCAGGATGTACATTGCCTCTCTACCAATGCCTGATGGGGATAGGTACCAGCTTTCCCACCACCCTGAATGGACAAGTGGGTACAGACAATGGACAGATGTTCATCCACAAATATTTTACATTGAGTGAACATGTTTTACTTTGTTCTCATAGTTTAGATTGCACTTTTAATAAAGCTCAGGCAACTTGTTAGAAATTATCATCAGGTCACTGTGCTTGCAAAGATACCCCATTGAGATGCATGCATTGCACAATGCTAGAATTTTGCTTTCCTTTTACAAAGACCTAGCATAAGCGAAGGAGCTTACGGGGTTAATTCTCTGTGATATCTATTGATGCTGAAGAGCATTAGGACATGAGCCATCGATCCCTGCTGGCTAAATGCACAACTGCACAGCAACAATAAAAGACGAGACGAGTCGCTAAGGCCAGATAATCTACTGTACTTCTATGGGACCAAAGGAAACACAGGATGAAAACTTAAGGTGAATCAGATTTCTTTTTGTAGTAAAACGAAGAATGCATTTCCAATAATCAAAATAGATATTACACAAATTTCTTTTTGCTCTATGAATATTATCAAGCAATCAAGCAACTAAATTTTATATGTATAGCACATTTCATGAACAAGGATGTTCAAAGTGCTTTACATCATAAAAACACAAATATCAACAATTGAAATGTTACATCTTTCCAAGTGCCGTCATTACACATCAAAATCTTGGTTAGCAACTCTAAACAGGTGAGTGTTTAGATTCAAAGGAACTCAGTGTTTCAACTGTTTTGCAATTTTCTGGAAGTTCGATCCAGATTTGTGGTGCACAGAAGCTGAATGCTTCTTCTCCATGTTTGGTTCTGGCTCTGGAAATGCAGAGGATACTAGTAACTTCTTCTTACTTACCGATGTCTGTCCATTGTTTTCATTCATTCCCATTTTCACATTCCATTGAAAGCTCCTGACTACTTGTAGAAGACCTTCATTACACTACTGATACATGCTTTATGCTGCTCCAGGATATTTAGCTATCTAGTCTATATATGAGCACACTCTGAAAAATAGTGATTTTCTAACTTGAAATAAAAAGTGTGTAATACAGCAGATTCAGGATATTAAACAAGTTGCTTTCCACAGCTTGAAATTTTAAGAGCTATAGCTGTTTTCAGCAGAAAAAACATCAGGTAGAGATATATAATTCTGGGAAGCTACACTTGAAACAAATAATGGTGTATAAACCTCCAAGGTCTTTTTTTCTCTCGAAAGCGCTGGTTGTCTAATCTACCACTACTTTCATTCTGTAATTTAGACATTTCAGTCTAACTATAACCGCAGATCAATGATATTTCCCATAACTACTGATTTAAAAAACAAAAAGAAACAGAAAAACACAATGGCTGAATTCTCAACATCGAAAAGCCAAACGTCATATATTGTGTGTCCATAGACACCTTTAGAAATACATTTGTGTGAGCACTGAGGAGACCCTCTGCATCTTTATTTTACTTTACTATGGTTAAAAACAACGGCTTCAGACAATTGAAAACAGCATAGATTTCACAGATGAGAACCACATCTGACTTTACGCTAAAATATACTTGTATTTTAAAAAAGTAAACATTTTCAAAGGTTTTCTATGACATAAGTTGCCACAAGTGCTGGATTATTATATATCTAACAAAAACACAGGCAAAAGAAATATTCTGTACTTAAACTTTAAATGTTTGAATTATTCTATAAGCTGTACAGCTCTATAAACATTATTTATATTTCTATACAGTGCTGAATAACGTCTCACTGCAGCAGAGTGCTGTAATAGAAGGAGCCACATCTGAGGATTAGATTGCTTATTTTATAATACAGCAATTTGGTTGTTAGCGAGGGAAATAAATCTTCTCTGATTGGTTCTCACATACAGAATGAGCTCCGAGACTGCAACTCAAAACCCTCCAATCCACTCGAGGCATGATTCTGAGTAGAAAGGCCAACAAAATATCTATAAACATTTGTGCGTTGTGCAACTGAACCTTTCTGTAGTTATGTTTACAGACTTTTATATGCTCATGTAATTGATAAACTTGGCGTAGTTTTATGGATATTTTATAAGGAACAAATGAAGAAACCGTAGCTAATTTACCTGTCCTCAATCATTAAGGACTGGAAAGTTTTTAATTTATATGAAATTTATATTTTGTAAATGGCCTGTTAAGCTATGACATTACAAATTATATACTACTTACTAAATTCTACTAAAGTAATTTTTTTTCTATAGAAGAAGAAGAAGCATGATTTAGGACCTATGTAATTAACAAATAAGCATTTTATCATTAATTAAAATAGAATATTGTATTCCTTATAGAGTATTGTATGTTAAGACATTAATATAATTTAAAACACCTCTGTTATGAGTGATTTAAAAATAATAATAATCAGTCATAAGAAAAGGCACTGAACTCTGCCTAACATGTTATAAATTTAATTGACATTACTTTATCATTATCACTTTCAAAACATTTACTCAAAAGATTGATAAGGTTAAGTGGATTATCAATTTGTTCCCCAATTCATTTCCTTCTTTCTTTCTTACATTTAATGTACCATAAATATTCATGAACTACTTTTCATTAGAATTAGAATTTATTCAAGGATTAATTAATAGGTAATTGTAATTTCTTTTTAGTCCCCAATTTGTCCACCTAATAAGTTCCTTATATGTTCCCATATAACAAACATAACTCTGTGGCTCAGTTGTAGTGTTTCACACTCTTCTTTACAATAGGAGAAAGAAAACTGTAATACCTGTATGCTATTTATCACATGTCTATGGCTGTCACAGATTAAAGCACCAAGTTACTTTACAGGCAGACAGATCAGGTTACCCTAACCTTGTTAGAGCCTTGCTTCAAAACTTATTTTATATGGAATATACAAGCCCATTTTCTTTTCAGTTGGGTTGTTTCATGGTCCCCCTCTTGTTACCACCTCCTTTCCCCACAAAGTTCAGAACAATCCTTAGCTCATGTCTGTCAAACCAAACACGTCCTATTTTGAGAATGACTTGAAAAAGAGCCTGAAATTACATACAGTATCATACAATCTGTCACAGACTATATCATTTTTCTTCCCTTACAAGAACACTTCATATTTTTATATTTTTGTTTTTGACAAATACTGTTGAAATGTTTCTAAATGTCAGTATTCATGACGAGATGAGATAATCTAAAGCTGAAGACTTTGCCAAAAGTTGAAGCGCAGATGTTTTATCAAGTTGCTGTTTTAGTTTAAAACTCCCTTTCTCATTTTATTTATTAAAGGGTCCATTATTGTAATGTATTGTATAAAATAAATCTAAGTCAGACTTCCAGTTCAGACATGAAGAGAACCTAGTTGGCCAGTCAGGGTGGGACCAAGTTCAAACCTAGGAGAGTTTTACAATCTTTAAAATCTAAAAATGTTGCATAAATTCTTGTAAGATTTATTTTAAATGTTTAAACCACTATTGTGTTTATATAAAACAATTATTCAGAAGTCTGCAGTCTAACTGGAGGTACAATACTATCTTCTGATAATAAAACTAAACTGCGCCACAGTTAATAAAAAAAAAATTGTGAAATCCCTTCATCACTAAAATAAAGTTTATATTTTAATAACTGTATAATTACTTATACAGTTCCCTTAGGTAAGGCTGAAACAGCTTATGTTGAAGAGAAATCAAAGACTAGACCAGCTTTCATTTTTCTCTCTACCCCTTCTTCTCTTTTTTTAACATTAACATAAGGAAAATATCATTCTCATGTCGGTGTGTTTGAGATTTTTTACTAATGCGAACAAAGTCATAACCAAAGGAATAGCGAGCTGTTTTGTATTCTTTTCTTATATTATTATATTTTAGTGTTGAGATGAACACATTTAAATTAGACACACAGACTCATCACAGATTGAACATAATGAATGAGCCCGACGTTTGTAGTTGAAGGCCCAATGAAAGCCAGGATAAGGCACGAGTTGAGTCTGTGCTGCTGCCAAGAGCTTAGATGCTGGATTTTTGGAGTGTTTAACTGGGCAGAATGGCACATTGTAGGACCAAGAGACCAGCAGACATTAACACACTACTTGCCCAAAAATCTGTGACACATGCACACAAACACAGCAGACAGTGACTAGCTTCTTCTCCTAAATGATTAAAAGAACTTTGTGGAGGTGTTGTGTCAGCTGGTTGTGAAAGAAGTGAGAAAAAGAAATAAAAAAACATTTAAGTACATGTAATGATTAATAGTGTGGTTGGGAATCCAAATGTGCAGTTATGTAAGTATTAATATTTATCATTAACAATTTATTATTAATGAAATTATTACTATAGTTCAAGTTTTTTTTGTTGAATCCAGGCACCATCCAGCATCCTTGGAGTCACAAGTCAAACTTGTCAGTCTCCCATGAAGGAATGAACTAAGAATCACAGACAGAAGAAACTTTTCATACAACAAGCCATAATCACTGACACACTTATTTCTAATGAAGTTTTTATGAACAAAAAACTTAATTATGAACAAAATAGCCCAACTTTGCAGCTCATTTACCCTAGAAATAACCTTTTTTTCCTCCTGGCTCTGATTGGTTGTTTCACACCAAGCTGTGTTTTTCTGCAGACAGCAGTAGGACCACGTTCTAGATAAAATTTTAAACAACTTATTAGATCAAAACTGAACTGGGTCATGTCAAAAATTATTTAGCAGAGTTTGAAGTTTGTGAAATCTTCCATTTATTTGTGAAAATACTAAAAATAAAAGTTGAAAATATTCACATTACAGCCACATTAAAATAGGACAATCAGTGAATAAAATAAGGCAATTTATGAACTAGTCAAACCTGAACAACAGCAGTAAACATTTATTAGATTTAACTTTAATCAGTTGTCACCCTCACAGAGGAGGCACTCTGCAAAGCATCCTTGGCTTTCAAACCCATGTAAAGAGTACCTGGAAGTGAAAGCTGCATGATATCCTAGATATAATAAGTATCATCGGCTTTGTGCCGGGTGATTGAAGTATGTGCTTTTGTATGTCACTAGTTTCACTAAAAATCTTATGCTTCACTAATGGAGGTTTGGGACCTCTGTTTTTATTGATAAATTTTAAACACATAAATAGGTTCACAGGATATTTGTGCTTTCCTACTCTGTCCTCTGTCAACATGCTGTAGAAATGAATAATTTAGAAAGTCTTGCGTCAACACTGGACCATTTATAGCCATGAGTGCCTTTATGTTTGGACCTGGTGTCAGAGAGAAGCAAAGGTAACATAACAGCAGACTCATGCTATTGACACATGGCAAGTACACAATGTACAAGCTGAGAAATATTATCAGATGAGTGTGTTATCAACAACTGAAATGGAGGAAAAGAGGTCAGACAGATGAAAGTGTGGTAAGTGTGGTAGAAAAACAGAGCCAGAAGCAGGCTGGCTTACACCAGCAAAGACCACACTTTGCTGTATAGAACACAGCAAAGTGTGTTCTATACCTTTTAACTAAATCAGAATAAAGATAAGAAAATTAATACTAATGATCAGAAATGAAGATCAGGGTCTCATCTTTGGTTTTTGGAAGTGGAGCCATAATAGGGTTTCAACCCTAAAGCCCAACTGGATTTAGTTTTTGAAACTTTTGGCTATAAAATTATTAAGAAAATGTGTGATGAGTGAATGCTTCTGCCATGTTTTCCACGATAACTTCAGAGTTTAGAGTCTAATATGTAAACGAGAGCAGCTGTTTTAGGCAATTAGCCGTTATAAAATATTTTTGATGTCCAAAGATCACAGACAGACAGACAGACAGACAGACAGACAGACAGACAGACAGACAGACAGACAGACAGACAGACAGAGAGAAAAATAAACTGTTTGAGTTCAATTTAATTAACTGGCACAGAGAACTGCCACCTAATTTCCACAGATCTACATAAAAATGTTGGAAGAGGTTTGATCTATAAATCAAGGTCATGTGAAGAGATTTCTATAATATTCAAGTCTCCTAAGCAGATGGGGTGTAAAGCCTTTCTTGTCTATTCCCAGTTTCGTCCCTCAGGAGCCTAATCCGTCATCTTCTGCTCTGTCCTGGCCCCGCCTTCTCATTAGGAGGGACATGTTTGAAACTCTACCCCCTCTTCACTTCTCGAAACTAGAAACAACACTTGACAAATTTAGAGAGTCAACTCCTCTTATGTGCGTTCTTGTTAAATGCTTTTATCTTCTCTTCCTCTCTGCTAATCATGTTGAATTATATCGGCTTGATAATTAATGGCTTCAAAATGTACAAGTATGCCAGCTCATGAAAAACTAATCTTTTGTGGAAAATTGAACAGAATTGTGGCAAGCTGTTGAACAGAGCTGCATAAGTAATATTTTGCTGCATGTTTAAGGTTGTTGTGTTCATGAGTGCCATCTTATGATCCTGTGTAAGGTTATGTTCAGACTTGCTTTGGTTCATTTTACTTTCTTTTTTCTGTTTAGACCTGGTGTTAATTTAGCTGGAAGTTTCCAGTTTTTCTTTGCCACATCCTTGTTATTGTCGTCAGTTCTGCTCCTTCTGTTGTTATGTGTCGTTGTTTGAGGTTGGCATTGGATTTGTTTTATCAGTTTTTCCTGCCAAACTTCAAGTGGCCCAGTTATTTGCGTAGGTTCTGTCATAGCATCACTTCCATCACGACTAAAAAACATTTCGTCATGGAGATCAGAAAAAAATTATGAAATTAATGGCTATAGGAAAAGCACCTGAGCAGATAGTCCAACTGTTTTATAAACTTTTTTTTTTTTTTAAATATTTGGTTCAAGATTTTGAAAATAAGCACTTGAATAACTACAATGAAATTTAGAGGCTGTATGTGCTATATGACTGTCGTTTGTGCTTTACAACCAGAAAGAAATTAAATAAATGTTTCATATAAAGGTTGTTGTAGCTGTACTTATATTATTTTATATCAGAAAGAAATGCTGTTTGACTTTTGTTTTTTAAAAAATTGTCGTAGCAGCATGACACAGTAAAACTATAGTATTTTTACTCAAGCAAATCATTCTTTTGAATTTCATACTGGCTCCTACTCACTTTAGATAAAATAATATATAAATCTTAGTTTGGGTTTTGACCACCATTTCCATGAATTGGAATGCAGATCCCTGTTTGCTTTGGAGACAAATTTGTTAAAAAAAAACATCACTTGGCTGAGATTGAATGGCAAAATAAAAGCAAAAACAAAAAAAAAAAAGAGAGAAAATGTCCATGGAAGCTTAAGATCATGGAGTCAGGGCAAAATTGGAGTAAAGCCTAAACAAAATGACTATCTAACAAGTCACAGTTTCCCTCAAAATCCATGGTTTAGCCTATGAAAGATGATAAATCATAAAAGGAGTTTAGACAGGCCCAATGAATATGTGTGGCTTTGAAGCGGTTGTTGTGTGAACGTGTGCAGATGAGAACGTAGGAGGTGTCTTGTGTGTGGATCTGCGTGTGTGTATCTGAAAGTGTATGCTGATGAGGGGGACATTTGTGTGCTCAGTTTGAGGTTCATCCACCAGCATCTGGGATGGCTTTCTTGAAAAACCCTCCAACACTGCCAGCCAGGATCAGGCTGGCAGTGTAGTTACATTCCCTCCACATGTGTAAAAATCTGTGTAGGGGTGTGTGTGTGCGTGTCAAACCGTAGCCATTACTCTTCACACTCTGCAGGATTTCAGTGCTCCGCACATGTACCCCGGATTCATCGCCTTAGCAACCAGTCGATTGAAAGATGATGAATCATGCCAAAGAGTGCTAATTTCTTTGCAGTTGTCAAACATGAACAATAGGTGGCATGAAGTAGCCACAGAAACGCCACTGTGTATCTGTGTGTGTGTGTTTCAGCTTTGTGGGTAACCACAAAGAAACAAAGGAGGAAAAAAGTCAAGGCAGGGTAAATCAAGGCTAATCAAGGAACATGGCAACAGAAAGGAGCGGGAGCAACCCAGCGAATGTGGTTTATGCAGCTGTTATACATGTGATTACACACAAAGCGTTCAGCTAGAATGTAAAAATAGGTCCAAGTGCCAAGAATAGTTCGACCATGGAGGTTTTATGTGAGATCAGATGCTGATGATACAGAATGATGTGATTTCCAGCACTATGGGAAACATTAACAACACCTCTGACCTCATCTCCTTCGTACTTAAGAAGACTAAAAGGTCCAACCTGTCAAAGATCAGCCTTTTTTTGATGAGGGGGAGTGCCCAAGGGATCCATTTAATACACAGTGTCACCACACAGTAATAGCAGTGGTGTGAAGGATACTGATTTAGAAACAGAGACATGCATCAGATACAGCACATCCATGCTCAGCAGAGGCTCGGCATCCTTGACCATGTGAATAATGCATTAAAAAAGAGCCGGCTGGACAGCCACACATAGCCTAGCTGGGCTGGTACTAATTCAGCAACAAGATGCAAACATTGCCTCAGTTGATTCCTGTGGAATCGATAATGAAGCAGAATGTGAACAGAGAGTTGTAATGGGGAGTGCTGAAGGCAAACAGCGCCCACTGCTGGTATGTATGCAGAAGGTTGTGCAACATATCCATCAACATAATGGATATGTTGATGTTCAAGACTATTTTTCAGATCTGAAGCAGAACAGGGACAGGTGCAACAATTTTCCAAATACAGTTGGTTAGACTTAGAACTATATTCTGAAAAGCAATAGATCATCAGTTTACCTCGAGGTAAAAAGTTTAAACAGTAACAGTGACATCAGTGCTATGTTTAACAGATTTTTTAAAATTCCTTCATACTGTATAAGCACAGCAATTGGATTGTAGAATTAATGAAGAGGAACCCTCTTAAACCCAGATTGGTTCACCAATTTTGTGCCTCATCTACTATTTTTCCCTATTGGTTCTTTTATGACCAGCCATAGCTTTAAAGTAGGTTTTTTTTTCTTTCTGAAAATATATTCATACACACTTCAAAGTGTTTTATAACTGTAGTTTGTGACATATAAAACAAGATTTTAAAAAAAGTAATTTATTAGTTTTTCTGTGTTATTTTAATACTAAAAATAAAATCCTTCTTTTGGAGATACACAGGATCAGGTATGCATGCCTCTGTTGAAGTATACCGTCACTCTGGTGTGTTTATGAACACCCAAATGCAGGCAGAGGAGGATGCAAAAATACAAGAAAAAATAAAAAATAAAAAAACAAAAAGAAGAGAAAAGAAAACCTAAACTCAAGATCTAAAATTCTAAGCAAGACGTTCAGTCCAGAAAAATAGAGGCAAATCCAAAGAACCATGGGCAGAACGATGAAAAACTGAATTAACCAGCAGGTTAGAGGATTTTTTCTGGTCACCATTAAACACATTGTGTTTAATAAGGTCAGCATTACGTTCACTTTTGCAGCCCCATGTCATGTCCTCCACCCAAATACACACCATGTCAAGTTAGGTTTTGGGATTTTTTGCACAATTTTTCAGAAAGTATTGAACCTTTTTAAGATCCTTGAATGGAAATGCATACCTTATTATCTAGCTCTCTTTTTATTGTCTTGTAAAAGGCAGAGTTCCTATGCCATTGATAAGTGTATACAAATGTTGTTTATTCACTAGAACTTTTAATGTACTTCTAATCAATTTAATCTAGCCTAAGCTCTGTGCTGTCCTTCAACTTTTCCAAAACTCCTTACTGATTCTGAGAAACTACTCCTAAGCTAAATAGAAGTTCAGCTCATTTCATTTCTAAATGAAGGCCCTGATCTCATTATAGCTGCCTTGCGCTTAACACTAAGCAGCAGTAAAATCTGTCTATTGACACCTCTGATAAGTTATATTTCATGAAACCAATTAACAAAATGTTTTAAATTAAAAAAAAACATTTGTAAAATCATAGGTGTGAGACTGTGATTTTACCACAGTTTGGAAACAACGGAATCAAATAATTTATTCACTGATTAAAATACTTCATATAAATATTTAAATAAAGTAGATCTGATTATTTTTGGGTGGCTGTGCAAACATAGTTGTTTTTTTTTTGTCTTTGCTTAAAAGAGTATTTAAAGAAAGTTAGAATAAATTATTTAAATCATGACCAATGCTGATGAAATCATATTTTCCTTCAAACATAAAACTGATCTCAAGAAGCTGGACTTAGTCTGATGTTATTTTTGCTCTTACGGGCCTGATGATGTCTAACTCTGCGGTGTGAACTGTATGTGGGAGCTGGAGGTGCAGAATGTGCCATGTCCTGGTCACAGTGTTCCCTCCTCTCTACCGGTCACTCAGCAAGAGAGTTCCTGTGGGCAGAGTGAGAGAGCTTCTCACTCTGCCCACTCATTTGTCCTCTAAAAACCACAGTCATCTTTAACAGCCAGCCGGCCTGCGCCAATGTTTGTCAAAGTTTCTCCAGCAAAATATGGGTAAGATAAATTGTTGGTCTGAGTGAAGGACAACCCTGAATTTTCTCCCAAATATAAAAAAAATGTGATACTGACATATCTGAGAAACTTGTGGTTTCTGCCAGCTGCATCGTTGTCAGTATTTACACATCTTTCTTCTAGATCTTGTAATGTTTTCAATTGATCAAACTCAACTTTTGCAGTCTTCTCTCACTTTACAAGTAATATGATTGCATGTTAAAGGATTTTTAGTGGGATTATAATCATCAATTAAAATTCTATTAATTGAAAATTTCACAATGTCAAAGAACAGATTAGTCCTCTGGAGATTAATCAATGCTCAAAAAAAAAAAAAAAGAAAGACCATAATGAAAACGGGGCAGAATAGGTTTTTAATATGAAGTGACGTTAAAAAAAAAATCCCCTTACAGATTCTTTTCTGATTATATATCACAATTTAATGTTTCAAATTATTGAAAGAAATTCTAAACCTAATAAAAGTATCCAGAATAAATATAGAATTATACTAACTTTTTATGGGGAAACAAAGTTTGTATTTGCTTGTTATCTCAAACTAACTATGAATAACAATATACTTAAGAAGCTAAGGTAAATTTCCTTAACTTAACCACACACAGGCCTGATTATTTCTTGACCCGCAAAAACTAGAAATCACTTCAGTTTAAGTTTAAAAACGACACAAATTAGATTTCACTTCTGATCTCCAAGTTTTCTCCCGTCAGCGTCACGCCAGGACACTCTTATCGTACCGCTTTAGCCGCTTTCGTAACCTGCAGTGCGCCTTCGGGTCAGTCAGTCGTTAAACGCAGAGGTAAACATTTGGTAGCCACATTAATGGTGTCTGGACTGAGCGGAGTGTGAAGGTTTCCTCTGTTTCCTCCGCTGCTTTTACTTCAGGTACACTCACGAGCTCTTTGAAGTGTCTTATCTATTTTCACTCCGTATATTTACGCAGAAAGACTGGAAGAAAACAAATTGGATTTATCATGTTGTGTGTGTTATTTTTGATTGTTGTTTTGGATTTTAACTTGTAATCTAGCCATGAGTTTCATGAATCTTCACACTATTTCTATTTAAACAACCTGTCCCACAACATACGGTGGCTAAATTATTCCACAAACCAACAAACCTTACCCTGATCAAAAGATATTCAAGAACATAAAACATTTTTTATATCTAATATAATCTCCAAAGCTTCAGGACTTTAGGATACCTTTGGGTATTCCATAGTATTAACAAATGGAGAAAACAGAAAAGTGGTGAATGAAATAGATGTTCTATCAAAACTACTCTAAAAGCCTCATAACGCTTCATCCAGGAGGTCGTAAAAGATAAACTCTGGCATCCATTGCAAAACCAAATACCCAACGCCTCTGCTGTTGATAAATTAAAACAAGTTTGTAAAAACAGAAAATATGTCAAAATTCCTCCACAAATTAAAAATACTTGTTTCCTGTCATTATACTGGCACAATTAGGTTTAGACTAATTTGTCTGTTGACATATGTTGACAGAGACAATGTTTGGTAATGAATTCTAAATCCTTGCAATTACTTTAACTTCCAGAGGGGGGCAGCATAGCACCTCCTTCTCCTCATAACGTCTACGTTAATCTTCAAGGCTTTGTGGTTCTAAAAAATCACAAATGTCAACTGCAGGTTCCGCTAACATTAATATTAACATATTAACATTTGTTTTATTTTCCTAACTAATTTCTATCACACTATAAAAGTGTTGTTTAAGTTCATATTAGGATATCAGTAATCCTCGACTCCAAACTTGTTTTCATTTGACAAAAAGCAGCATTATGTGGCATTTAATCATTAAAATTGATTAGTAGTGTGTTATTCTGCAGTGAAACAAAAGGTTCTCAAGAGGAAATATACAAGTCAGCAATTTTACCTTGGGATCTGACTTTTCAGTCCTGAGAAAAGTTACACCTGAGAATCTTCCAGCCACGTTCACAGTTTGAATAGATTGAAAACTGATATTTAAGATGTCCGACTTGCATGTGGACCAACAAATGTACAGGCTTTCAGACCAAAGACCATTTACATGTCTGATGAAAGTGGAGATGTTTGCTCACATTGTTACATATTTTGAATTTACATTTTGGCAGTAATGTTAAACAAAAACCTGGATTTTAATTGTGAAAAAGAGTTGTTTGTGTGTGACTTTAGTGTGTGATCACAATCCACTGCCCTTGTTCGTGACATGCTTGAAATATTTGTATTTGTGAAAGAGAAATCAGATTGACTAATACTTATCTTACTTACTAATACTTACTTGACTAATACATACTTACATATGTCACATGTCCGTGTTGTTTGACTGTGCATCATATTCAACAGCAGTTTTCTTCTCCAAAGTTCTTACAGAGCATTTACTCAAAGTGAATTGTTTTAGAAGTGCATCATGAATTAATTTGAATGGAGTTATGAAGACATGAGTTAAATTTGTCTTTCTCTATAGTCAAGCAAATAATTTTTTTATAGAACCTTTTGACCAGAAAAAAAATATTTGGAGACTGTCAGTTTCACTTAATATTCACCACAAAGCACATTTTTCTTTTGGTCTCTTGTTTTGGTGCTCTTGTTCTTTTGGTGTTTTATTTTAAAAGACCAGCAGAGACATTAAATAATGTTCAACCTTGAGGGCAAAACAGCAAAGCGAAAAAAGATAAATGTTTTATTTACAGTTTATCCTTTTATAAAAACAAGTTCACAAGCAGTTTTTATAACCTCTTAACTTTCCCATAAAGAAAGGAAACACGCTTTAAACAACCCAAGAAGAAAAACATAATAACGGGTGGTTTTCTCCAATTCTTCACATTTGCAAAAGCAATTGGAAGCTTTTAGGGAGTCAGACTGTCCAATGTGGCATATTTAACATAGCAATATAAAACATTACAGTATAAAACATTTTTCAGTTACAGCTGACATATCAAGTATCAAATGCTCATTACACTGTTTTAATACCTGTTAGGTGTTGGTATTCAATGTCCCAGTACAGTTCTCAGTGCATTTTCTTTACATTAACAATGAACAAAAGATATTAACGTTTCTTGACAATTAATTAACATAAACAATCATTTTCAAAATAAAAAAAAGGTTAATCCAAGAATTACATTTTACAGTCAAAATATCTTTTTACAGACATTGAACAAATATTTTATTTTCTTTCTGAAAAACTAACACATAAGGAAGAACAAAGCAAAGAAGGTATAACGTCTTGAGAAGCTTGCATCCTACAAAGTGAGAGTGACCCTTTGCACCATTAAATCCATTACAGGCTTGTGAAAGGAATACAGTCATAAGCTCCAAATCTCTTTAATACAACACCCATTAGGAAAGTGCTGAGCTCTTTACCAACAGCTAAGATGCTCCAGCACTCAGCAACACTCGGGCCTCTGCTCTACATTCAGTGCAATACAGGAAACCTCTGATAACAGTCAGTTTAGTTTAGCTGAGTTCCTTAACATCAAGGACATATTTTTAAATGGTACAGAAGACAAAATATAACTATTGTGTAAAGATGACGCTTAATGTTTTTAGATGGTCACAACAAAAGGAGCTGAAATGTCTCCCATAATATGATGTTATATTGCTATGTTATTATTATACTATAATAATATGATATAGGACAACATTGGGCTGGACAATGGTGCAGTTAGTAGCACTGCCTGCTTGCAGCAAGAAGGTCCTGGGTTCAAATCCCACCCTGGGTTCTTTTTGCATGTTGTCCCTGTACATGCATGGGTTCTAAAATTTTCTTAGGTATGAGTATCTCACAGTGTGTTTTTTATAGTCTCTATTGATTAAGGGTGTTCCCTGATGCTGAAGACAGGCACAGCAACCTCCATATTTTTGTTAGTCACCAACTACAATGCCCTCAGTTTATCCAAAATGTTTAAAAAATCTCAAACATGATTGTTTCAGAAAGTGAAAGTGGGGCTCTGACTTATAAGCGCATACTTATTGGGCAACAATTATAGTTCAGAATTATTACACAACTAAATAGTAAAACACACATTTTCCCATCTTACTTTTATTATTTGTATCTGTTTAAGGGAGAATTATGAACACACAACTTAAAACTGTCCAATAAACATGACCGACTTAAAAAATCAGTGACTAATGTAGCCATGGTTCTTTTCCTCCATTCATGGAGTCTGAGTTTATTGATCTGTTGATGATCAACTTTTTGTGCAGCAGCAATGCAATCACAGCCTCCCAGACACTACTCAGAGAGGAGGACTGTTTGTTCTCTGAACATGTATTTCATTTTTAACTCCTTTATTGGCTAGTCATGCATATGAGTACTTTAATCCATGTATGGAACATTGTCCTGCATAATAATCAGTCTTTTTTTTTTAGAAAGATGCAGACTTATTCCTGCATCTTGAAGAGTTAATTTTGAGTCCATCTTCAACCTGAAAAGGTAAAAACACCTCATATTTAGTAATACCAACCCATACCAGGACCCCACCTCCACCTTGCTGGTGTCTGAGTCAAGTGGAGAGCTGTGCCTGTTACAGATCCAACCACAAAACCATTAAGTCACTCTGTTTTCATCCATAAAACCTTCGAAGAATCTGTCTTCATATATTTCTTGGCCCAGTCTAAACACTTCAACTGATGTGTCTTGTTCAGAAGTGGTCAGGTTTCAGTCTTGCTTACCTTCATCACGTCTTTGAGCTCTGAACATCTTGTACTTCTAAGTTCTGAAATATAACAGAACTGGAAGATAATGATTCCAGATAGTTTCACACTTGATTTCAAATCCTTGGCAGGAAATTTGCATCTTTTTTGTCAACATGTTTCAATCCTGTGGACTATTTGTTACTAAATGGCTGATGATTCTGTGATCACACCCAAATATCCTAGCAATTTCAAGTGTGCTGCATCCCTCTGAGAGACTTAGAGACAGTTTGATTTTGTTTTTGACACATTAAAAAGAGATACCTAATAATTGTACACACTTTGATATTGGGTGTTGACCTTCTTAGCCCAGACACTCCCTCATTACACAGATACATATCACTTTAATACATTAAGTATTCAAATTTATCTAGTTAGTACTTAGAAAATAGAGCTAAAAAGGATGATATGGTCAAAATTCTCACATATGCTACAGTTCAGTTCATTTCTTTGAAGCAAGTGCAGCATTTGGAATCAGCATAAATGCAATGATTTGCAAATGTTTGTATGTTTAAATTGTTTTTTTTTTTCTTTTTTACATATTTTTTTTTAACAAATCTGCAAATTATTTTACCAAACGCATTAAAGATTATCAGGAAATCTTCCAGTTGGTGCTTAGGATGTATAATTTACTTTCCAGGGACAGGATATCCGAAGTGAAAATTTAAATCATCATGTCAACTTAAACTGGTTGTTTACCATTTATTTCTGTGGACAATATAGCTGGCTGCAATCAAGGTTTGTACTAGGTATCTATTGAACAGCTCCAAGACAGGCATGGGCAGGTGTAATCTTAATATCTTGATGAGTGGTCAGTTATGTTTGCAGTGATGGCTGGATTAGATATTAACTGTGGCCTAAATCAATTTGTGCTGACAGATTTGGAAACTGATAATCCACGATGTGCCTTTTAAAAGCCCAGCTGAGGCCACCAGATCCATTTGTAGCAAGGTCCATCTCCATCGTAATCTCAAACAGCCAGAAGAAACACCACTGAGGGGCTGAGAGCAACCACAAGCCGCAACCATGAATGGCACAGAGGGACCCTATTTTTATGTCCCTATGGTTAATACCACTGGTATTGTCCGGAGTCCTTATGAATATCCTCAGTACTACCTTGTCAGCCCAGCAGCCTACGCTTGTCTGGGTGCCTACATGTTTTTCCTCATTCTCGTCGGCTTCCCCATCAACTTCCTCACCCTCTATGTCACCATCGAACACAAGAAGCTGCGAACCCCTCTAAACTACATCCTGCTCAACCTTGCTGTGGCTGACCTTTTCATGGTTTTTGGAGGATTCACCACAACGATCTACACCTCTATGCATGGCTACTTTGTCCTCGGGCGCCTTGGCTGCAATCTGGAAGGATACTTTGCTACCCTGGGTGGTGAAATTGGTCTCTGGTCACTGGTTGTTCTGGCTATTGAAAGGTGGCTAGTTGTCTGCAAGCCCATCAGCAACTTCCGCTTCGGTGAGAATCATGCTATTATGGGTCTGGTCTTCACCTGGATCATGGCCAATAGCTGTGCTGCCCCCCCTCTTCTCGGCTGGTCTCGTTACATCCCTGAGGGCATGCAGTGCTCATGCGGAGTCGACTACTATACCCGTGCAGAGGGTTTCAACAATGAGTCCTTTGTTATCTACATGTTCATCTGCCACTTCTGCATTCCTCTTGCTGTTGTGTTCTTCTGCTATGGCCGTCTGCTCTGTGCCGTCAAGGAGGCTGCTGCTGCCCAGCAGGAGTCTGAGACCACCCAGAGAGCTGAGAGGGAAGTCACCCGCATGGTCATTATCATGGTCATCGGCTTCCTCATTTGCTGGATACCTTACGCCAGTGTAGCCTGGTACATCTTCACACATCAGGGTACTGAGTTTGGACCTCTTTTTATGACCATCCCAGCTTTCTTTGCCAAGTCAGCCTCCATCTACAACCCAATGATCTACATCTGCTTGAACAAGCAGTTCCGCCACTGCATGATCACCACCTTGTGCTGCGGAAAGAATCCCTTCGAAGAGGAGGAGGGAGCATCCTCCACTGCCTCCAAAACCGAGGCCTCCTCTGTGTCCTCCAGCTCCGTGTCTCCTGCATAAATGGAGCAACAGGCACAGGCTTCATAATCCACTATCCAAGAAGAAGACTTCCACTCCCCCAGGGAAACGACTGAAGGCTAACGTCTACAGAAATAACTTCTTTTTTATTTGTACAAACGACTTGGTTCAACCTAAAGACAGTTGCAGGAAAGGTCAGCCCATTACAGAGTTGTTCCTGTATGTACAGAATATCCAACTTACCAGTCTATGAGTATTTATTTCCTCAGAATAAAGGGGAAAAATGTTATTCTCTATCAGTTGGATCCTATATGATACTGGCTTATTTTTGAATGTAGAGGCATGTAATCAAGGCAACGTAAAATAAATCGCACTTTGCAAATGACTCATCCTGTTTATGTTTTGATTATAACTTGGGTGGAAAAGTTCATATGACTGTAGTATACTTATTCAAATAAATAAATAAATAAATGTCAATGACCTATTCAAAAGGCATTTATGTCTGGAGTCAATTTCTACTTCTTCTATTTTTGGTCTGCTATTTCTGTCTATCTCAAAAATATATCATCTAAAAATTTAAAACAATTTAAAATCATTTAAATATTCTTTATGTTATATTTGGAAACTGATAATATAATCTCATTCCAGTCTCAGGTCACCTCGGATTTAGATCCTAGCATAATAATGGGATGAAGATATTAATCTTAACAAGGATACATATAAATATAAATGGACATGACACAACATGGTTTATCTGATTACGAACACTGTCTTAGAAATAAAAGGTTAATAAAGATTAAGGATTAATACTTATTTATATTTCCAAAAGAGACCTTCAAACAAAGGTTATGAATATGGAGAAGTACAATTGGTGCACAAAAGAATATACTGATGTTATAACTAAAATAATTTACCAGAAAACTAAAGAAGAGCAAAATATATATCATAATTTAACAGATAGTTTTAGACAACAAGAATAAAACTGAAATCATTACTAAAATATGAGCTCATTGCTCTGGGATTACACATGCATAAATTATTTATTCATAGATTAATATTCTTTTTATTCCCTGCATGAATTTTGAACGAGAGTACTTAAAGTAAAACAGAACCTTCAAATCCAAAGAGTTATTGTGAGAATGACTCATTACTTATCATTTTACAGTACAATTCAAATGTGGGAACTGCATAAAGTTTCTCTTTAACAAAAAATTCTCAAGCAGTTGGACTCTATGATAAGTGTTTAGATATGATACATCCATTTGAAAGTAATTGTGATGCTTTCAGCAGCAAAACAACCTCCAAAAAACTACAGAGATAGAAGAAAAGGGTTTTCAATGTCGAAGTAATTTCTACTGAATGGGTTAGTTGCTCCAATAAGACGAATGGCACATTTCATGTTGAAATTTAGTGTGTTTTTTTTACTGAAAGAGAAAGAAAATCAAAAAGTTTCTCCTGGAACAACCAGCTATGTAGAGAACTGAAATCCTTTTGAATTTGTATGCAAAAGTTTATTTGATAATAAAAATAGCATCCACAGACTTCTTTTGATAGCTACATATACATTGTAATCCATCTGAAGGAAAAGAAGCTGGATAAGTCCACATCTACTTTTACTTTGACTAATGTTATGTATAGCTTCATGGGTCAAATAAAGCTATGGACAATGTAGTATTTATATATGCATAGTTATATAAAAAAAAGATTGGCCCATATACATGTACTGCTTTTATCAACACAGATACAGCATTATGTCTGGAGCACACTGCAAGAAATAATGCTTGAAGAACACAGACTGCATACAAGTGCTTTATAATACAAAGGCAGGCTAACCATAGAGAGATTCAAACCATTTAACAGTTGTTGATTGACCAAATACAGTCTTTCATTTTTAAAATGTCTTTATATACCTGACCCAGCGTAAATCAACATATTTACCATAAATTGTCAGGTCCATTTCAGAGATATAAACACAATATCACATTCCTCACTGCAGAGGTTCTTCATAAATTTCTGTTTTGTGCAAGAAAAAGGCAACATTTTATTCCTTGACAAGTTCCTAGTAGTTACATTGGGAGAGAAAATCTCTTTACAGGTGATGATCAACCTCCTAACTGTGACTCTATCTCTCCCTCTCTCATTTTTTGTTTGGTTTTGTATTTTTATTGAATACAGTACCATAGTGACACCGGTGATGAAACAATGCATTTGTTGTGGCTCATCCAATATATAGTTCTAGGTTTCAAACAAAACATAAAACAGAGAATAACCACACAAAAACAAAAACATGAAAAAGCAGCAGTCAGACTTCAGTGGCGTGACAGTGTGGCTCAGAGTGGCAGAAATAGTTGTCTTGTCTACCAGGACTCACTGTACGTTACCATGCCAACAAACCTCATCAGCTCAATTTGTCAGGGCAAGAGGATGGACAATGGGTGTAATAAATATGAGAACTGGGCTAGAAATAAGTGTTGGGGATTACAGTGTTTCTTTAGGCCTAACAAGGTTGTTACACTACATTTTAACTTACACATGCATCTTGCACAGGGATAATTAATTATATATTTTTTTTGGCATATCTGAATAAACGTACTTTATGGCAGCTTCAGCTGGCAGTATGGCAAAAATGCTGACTTTTCTAAATTACTACACTAGATTTTTGAGAAATTTGGGAAAGTCACTCTGTCATGAACAGATTCGGATGTAGTGGAAAGAGGCTGCTTCAGTTTAGAGAAGGGCAAAACTAGTCATTTGGTTTAAACAAAAAGTCTCAGGCCCCAGCTATACTACTCTAGATATTTTCAACGTTTTCGTCCTTTGTTAAAAATCTATCTGTATTCAGTAGTACAACTTTTAAATGTTGTAATAACTGTGCTTCGCTAGCAGGTGGTGATAATACTAGCATTAATGACAATTTAAAAATAATATTAATCCTGGTTAAAGCGGTGCTAGGATAAAGATTCTTTCGAAACAACGGGATCATATTTCCTTTCACAGAGTTTTTCCTTATCAGATCTTCTTTAGCTTACATTTGAAGCTGAACGGGAGGAGAGTCCGGACAAATCAAGAGCGATGTGGGAAAGAATAATTACCCCACTGTTGTTACAGTTTTTAGCACAGAAAGGAAGAGCAGGCAATTACAAAGTCAGATTCTAAGTCACAATTTTGGTTAATCACCACATATCCAGAGTAAACACATTTATAGCACGCATTGACTTTTTTTATATTCTTCACTTTCTCTTACCAAAAACTCAAATCCAAGCTAAACCACTCTATATTCAAAATTGAATGGAATGAATAGATCTACTGTGAGACATAAGGCTGAACACATTTGAAAAGGAAAAGCTGTAAAAATTAGGAAATATGTTCTTTAACTTCTGCCTTCTTTTGAAGAAAAGAAAAATTAAATTGGCTCTATTGATGCCATGGTTTCTAGAAAAGAAATGTGTATCAGGTCTATGACAAGTGTTTCTCTAGGTCACTGTTTCCTGTATAATCTCTGGACATCCAGTGGAGAGGAAGTTTTTACGAATCTTTGCTTTAGAGTGCTTTTTTATATGTAGTTTTTAATCGAAAACTGTATAGATGATAGGTGGAAGCACAGCAGAAAACATCTATGTTAGTGTAGAAAGGGCCTCAGAGTCACAGAAAATAATTTCTATTAGGAATAATATGGGCTGTCAAACAATGATGCAACACAAGTTGAAGTACAGCATGCTTACACTTCTACCTCAGCCCTTAAATATTTAATTAAGCTCACTCAAGATGTGAGTGAAATTCAAAATAAATAGAGCAAAATTAGAAATTTCATATATTATTACTATTTATAATTCAATGCTCTAGTTTCACCATCCAATTTAAATGTAGAGCTTTGCTTTACTTCCACAGTTCTTGTGAACCATCAGTAGCTATAGTGTCAGTAATTCAGGAGCGAAAAGGACACCTAAAATAATTTCAAAAACAAGCTCAGGATTTAGGATTTACCACAAATGGAAGCATTATTCAGACCTTTGAAGGGAACAGATATTTAAAGTCAACAATGCCTACAAAAAGCAATATCACTGATTTCATATGCAGGCACATACAATACCTTTACTACAGTACAACAACCTCTGTTATGCTCAAAATAACAAGAACAATGACAACACAACCAGTATAAACTGATAGAGGGATTGTACTCCTGCTGTTTTTATAAATCTCTAGATGGGACCACAAGTAGTTTAGTCAATCAAATCAATTCATAAACAATTCAACCAAATGAAGAGTAAGAGTTAGTATTGTTACAAGTCCAATTCCAGTGCATGTTACGTAGTTTGCACGGACAGAGGAGAGAGCAGTGAGTGTACTCTCCTCCCTCTAGATACTGAGGTCTTTAGAATTTTCTTTGTACAGCCTTCTCTTGGGCTCAGGGATCTGGTTTGAGCTGCGGCCTCCGGCGTTATTGATGGGTCCTGTCTTGTTGTAGGTAGCATTGTTGTGTGCAGCGTTGTTCTTCATCATGCTGTAATAGTCCTTCAATCTGGGCGCTGCTGCATAGTTCAGCTCATCCCGGCTATAGTTGCTGTCAGGGGAAGAGTCCTGCTCCGATCTGTATCGCCTCTCCATTGTCCCGTTCATCCGGTGTCTCTCCTCCTTCCTCTCCGAGGAAGAGTCTCTCAGAAGATTGCCATTCTTAGTAGCTTTCTCATACGCACGGCCTCTGGGGAGAGAATCCCCTCTGTTGTTGACGCGGTCCGGGGTGGATGACTCGCTCACTCGTCCAGCTACCTGGGACTCCATGAGGAGCTTCCGTTCGAAGAGTTTCCGCTCAGGGGTGACCGAGAGGAACCCTCCATCATCATACTCCTTCTCAGGTGTGTGGTCCCGGTGTGCACGCTCTGCCCTGCGGTCCATGGATTTCGCCCGCCGATGATCTGGAGGCGAGTTGCGCTTCCTGGTTGGTGAGCGATCGAGGGAGCCACGACGGTGCAACTGAAACCTTCTGTCCAGGGTAGAACTGCTGCTCGAGAGCTCTCGACCCCGCAGTTTTTCGGCAGCAGCAGCCTTCTTTCCAGAGTTGTCCTTCCTCAGAGTTTTCAGGAGCTTGGAGATACCACTCTCCGATTCAGACTTCTTGACTTTGCGGCCTCGGCTCTTCTTGTTGCCAGCGCTGCTGTCGTTGCTGTTGTCGGGAGACTGCTGTCGGAGGGTACTTTGACTGTGACTGTTATTCCAGGTGTGATGATGATGGGGATTAAACTGCCGGCCGTGGAAGTCCATCAGAGCCGAGCCAGCCCAGTCCCTGTTTTTGTCCATACCTCGGCCACGTGCAGCCTCCTCCAGGCGTGATGGTTTGTGAAGGTCTGGTGGATAACTGGACTCCAATGAGGTGTGGTATCGGCTTTTTGGTGGCAACGCTCTCACTTCCGGAGTGTTTTGTGCCCTGGGTGCGGGAGGGTGCCCGTCACTGCTGCCGTCTGCAGGAAAGGAAAAAGGGAGAGGGATTTGATGAATGCAAATAGATTTGAGTTACATTTACCGTATCTTGCACAGATGACTTTTCTGTTGCATTATGTGACTGCTTGCAATGGCACAACACAAATCAATTCAGCAATGAATATCATGCAAAGATGTGTTCTTTTAATATGCTGCATGTTTTCCAAATAAACAAGCAGCCTTTTCTAAATTAATATGTCAGATTCAAATTGAAATCTTTTGCAAAAATAGTAAAAAAAACTTCTCTGGGAGTTGAGTTTACGTTTTTAAACAGGTTACATCAGCAAAAGCAGGAGCAACACATCAGCAAGTGAAGGGCAGCGGTTATCAATGACACAGCAGGCACCTAGGAGGTCATTCCAAACAGTATGACAAAGGCACACCAAAGCAAACCAAAACCAAATTTAAAATGTGCATTTGGCTGAATGTCTGCCAAATAACACAGGTTGCTATGGGAGCAGCATGTGATGAGTGGTGGCATTAAGTTAGTTCCATTAAAAAAAAGTTTTCTTTAAGTGACAGAAGGGTACGGTTCATATGGACTGACAGAAGCCACATAAGTACAGTTTAATTCAAGCGTGACGAGACATAAAGTATGTCTACAGTGTAAACACATCCGCACACAAACACAAACAAAGTAGGATGCAGGTCAGGATGAGCTGGAAGGCTGTATAAAAACTCAAAGTGAGGAGAGGGGAGATGACAGGGAGAGTGAACTGGGACAGAGTTGTTGTTGTTTTTATTTTTTTTTACTACAAACCGTTGTCTGATTTTGGCCCATTAGGTAGAAACAGGGCTCTCCCATCTTGTCATTCCTCAATGTACCAACAGCGAGATGAGGAGCCATCATCGCTGGAGAGAGGAGGAAGAGCCCAGCAACAAGAGACAATCAGAGAGAAGGAAGGAGGAGGCGAGAGAAGACAAATAGAACAGACAAGCTGTTTTACTGTACATCCGTTGAGAGAAGAAGGGTTTTGGCGTGAAAGGCAAAAATATTCTTCACTTCAATTTTTAAAACTGATCCCCAACATGAGCCTCTGGATTACTATGAGAAATAATACAACAGTAGAGAACAGAGCTCCGAAGAGCAAAGGCATTGTTGAACCTATGGAGCATCTTTACTGTACAGTTTCCTTTATAAATCCCACTATATAAATTTTAGTCGTTCTTTTATCAATACAGTTATTGTTAACTGTATTGATAAGTTATTGGAATTAACTTAACAGAACGGTAAAAAGGTAGTGACAATGAGAATTCTAAAGAAATATGTATATGATTAGAAGGTACTTTGGGAAGATACAAAAGTCTTCAACAGTTCAGGTGTGTCAAGATTAATTAATTTGTGAAAAAGTACTAATCCCCTTTGTTAAGCAAGGTGGAGAATCTGTGGTGCTGTGGGCATGTTTCATTTACCAAGGCTCAATGAGTGCATGGCAAAATAAACTCCTTGAAATACAAGAAGACCTTGATTTTAACATAAAATTACAATAGTCTCAGATCAACATTGTTTTGTTTTTAAATGTAATGATCTAGAAAACATACCAAATCAACACATAAAAGCCTTGACAGAGACAAAATCCACCTTCTTTTATGGTCATCTAAGTCCTCAAACCAAAAACTGAAGCTGAAGAGAAGAGTGCATAAAAATTCTGGGCAGATCTCTAAAAAACGGCAAAAAAAAAAAAAATGGCAAAAGATTCCTCTCTATATTCTCTATATGCATCTATATTATAAACGATTGCCAGTAAGTGTGGTACATATATGTTGTAAATTGTATTTCTTTTTATTAGTAACTTTGTCCCACAGAATAACTGTACTCATGTAAAAAGCTGGATTTTTCAAGTTTTCTGCATGGGGCCCTATAGAATAAAATATGCATTTATTATCCTAAAATATTGTTAAATATACAGTAAAGATGTATTTGTTCAAGGAAATAAATTTTATATTCCACAGAGTTCACTAAATGAAAAAAAGATCCGACTTCTTTGCTGGAAGAGGAGTAAGGCATCTGCTGCATGTTAACCTACCATATTCAGGTACTGATCCATCGCCTCTCTTCAGGACAAGCCGCGCCCTCCGACCTCCGTTCTTGATCAGTTCAATGGCTCGTGAATGCTTCATGTTCTTTGTGCTCTCACCGTTAATCTCCAGAATCTCATCTCCTACCTACAACGGAGAAGGTAAGTAACTGGGACGGCCAAGTGATAAAGTGGCCTCATAAATAATGCGAAAAGAGGAAATTTAGTCTGACAAAATGTTCTTAGTAGAGAACTTGTGAGCTTCATACCCTCATCTTGCCGTTTCTGACAGCAGCCCCATCCTCGGCTAGTCTCAGCACGTAAAGGTCCATGTTGTACTCCCGGCCTCCTCTTAGGCTGAAGCCAAATCCTTTGCTGTCCCTCTCCAGGTCCACAGAATAGTATTCGGCATCCTGTGGCGTAAGGAAAAGTCTATATCTTTACACAAGAAACACTAAGAAACAGTGACTTATTCATTGTGCTGAGGACAGCGATGGATGAGTCTAAACTTCAGGACTAATCAAGTGGTGTTCCACAAAAAACCCCTCAAAATGTCAATGGCAGTACAATACAGTGGAATACATGAATAATTAATGCAGAAGTACATGTGAGCAGAGTACAGATCACCAAGCAAGGGCAGCACAAGGGCTGCACCCCAAAGTTTCCACACTCATCCAAAGTTTGCTTCAAACACAAGATTTCTATGTGAGAATATAATTAGACCAGTCAACAAAATGTTAGATAAAAGTTCATACCAATGTGGGTATATGGTCTGTCACACATCATACTCTAATCTCTAAACATAAGAAAACAGCTTTTTGTCTAAATATTGTATTGATTTGATATCACTATGTTCCTTTCCATTGTTTCTTTGATAAATGCAAACCTCTTTCAGTTCATTAATAAGGCAACCAAAGGAATGACTGAGTTGACTTTGAAATGCCATCACTGTGCAAAGCAGTAACAAAGTCACACATATTTAATGTTTTTCTGTGACATCAGCTGCATTGGTGTGCAAAACAATGGAATAACCTCTCTCACTTATCAGGCATTTTAACACATGTCAAATGTAAAAACTACAATCTATATTTTGTGTGTGAATTCAAACAAATGAAAAATTTCAGTTTAATTTATGTTCCTGGTAAATAATAAATAAATTGTGTCAGTTTCCCATACAACTCACTACAAGTCATTATGTGCACATTATGACTTTTTTTATAATGCTGCTAAAAATGAAATGAAGTGAAAGTTCAACTCATCCTGTAGTTTAATTTGCATTCTTAGTCTTCAACTTATCCCTTCTACGTCCATCTCTTGGTGTGTTACTGCCCCCTACTGATTAGTAAAATATACTGTGGCTGAAAAGGTTTAAGAATATTTCTGTCTTCTTTTACCCAGTCCCTTTTTCAAATTACAGATGGACTACACAAAAGTTATGCTCTTCTCAAGAGACTCACTGTTGTCATAAATCAATTTGTTTGTTTAGAGAGGTGACAATTCACAAATTATGGGCTTAGATACACTTTAACTAGTTTTGAATGTATTTTCCCAGAGCGCTTAAATGATTCAACACATTTGTTATAGTTTTAGGCAGAACGTGAACCATGACTTCATGTCTTAACATATACATGGCAATCGCAAGTATAAAATCAGTTAACTGCATTGAAAATACTGACACTTACCTGCATTTGAGTTTGTGAAGGAGGTGGAGGAGGAGCACCTTTTGACTTGGAATGATTCCTTTCAAAAGGAAAACAGAAAGATTTCATGTTGGCAATATATTTTATACCACATTAAGCTTTATTATTATTACATAGTAAATTTGAAAATTAAGAATGTATCAGGACCTACCTTGACTCTGTGGTCTGAGGTGTGTGTGTGGTGGTTATGGTAGCTATTTTCTCTGCATTAGTCAGCAGAGAAGCATTGGAAGATTCTGAAAATAGAGGGAAAAGAAGTTAAATTAAGTGGGTGTTTTTATTAAATGCCTCAGCCCGGAGCGATGTCTCTAAAAGGCACTGTGGTGAACAAAATGCCACTGTCCAAAAGAGTTTCTTAAATCACCCTTAGGCAGCTGTATTGATCTGATGCTAACTGTGTGTGATGCTGTCATCTGCTATTTTGCTCACTGACAACACTGGAACCTTTTGCATGGATCAGAAAACAACACAAATGTAACAAAACACTCTCTCTCATTGTTTTTCGTTATTATGATCAGTTTAAGATAAAAAATAATAAAAAAGGCTACAGTCTAACAAGTGTCATACTTTCAATTGGAAGGAGTCTAGAATATCAGCCTGTTTCATTCTTCTTAGGCACCTTAGTCACTTTTCACTAATCTCAAAAACAAATATGACTTCCTCGCTGTCCTATAGAGATCAATCCAAGTCTCTCTTGGATTGTGTTTCTAGCATATGTATAGGCTTCACACTGATGGTGACTCTTGTCACCACTTTTGGCCCTAATCTTTAGAAAATGTAGTTTAAACTGTTCTGTGTCTGTTGAACCAATATTTTCCTATCTGAACATGATATACAGTGATTTATCTTACCTTATCTATTTGCAAAACTATTCAAATCTGGTAGATCCACACCTCAAAAGACCTGAAGCTGTAATTGCAGTGAACAGTGGTTCTGAAAGAATCGACTCAGGTGGTCATAATACAAATACAAAGCACATTTATCAAAAATATTCCTTCTACTCCATAATTTTGTGCCACTTTGTGATGATGTTTCATACAATAAGTTTATAGTTGTACATTGACAAAATGTTATGTTTCACAGGCATCAAAACACCTGCAGGAAACTTGCAGATTTGGGAAGTAGACTGCTTGTGCTGAGATATTGTATTATATTTAATAGCAGAAATTGGTGAAATTAGCACCAGAAGAAAAAGTGTTTCATTTGTTCAATCCAGAAACTAAATGGACAAAAATCTGAGAAAAGGGAGAATTTACTTTGCCTTACTCCTACCTAGTGATTTTGCTTCTTACAAAAGGTTCCACACCATGATAAAAAAAAGTTCTCATGTCTCTGAAAAGCATCGATGACCTTTGCCTCCCACTACAACCATGAATAACTCACATCATGATGCATTATGAAACATCGTGTGATGTCGAAAGACGAGAGCCTTACCATCGCCCGGAATGATCCTGAGTGAGACGGTGTTGCCAGCCTCCTTGATCAGGTTGACAATGTCCGAGTGCGACTTGTTCGTGATGGAGCAACCGTTAACGGCCAGAATCCGGTCCCCGACCTTCAGCTTCCCGCAGCGGTCCGCTGGGCTGCCCTCTATGATGCGGCCTATTTTGTGGGGCATCGCCACACAAGCATTTCCAGCTTTTTATGTTAGATGTGTTTATGTTTATGTATTTTTTTCATGTTAAAAACGATATGTGGTATAGATTTGTTTGATTGAAATGATTTTTTGTGTTGATTTGCATTTAATGTAAGTGGGAAACAAGGAGAACACATAATGGAAGAAAGAAAAAGGAGGGTAGATTAATTATTCAAATCACCAAGTCCCAAATTCACCAAATGAAAGTGAAAAACTATTGGAGTTTGCACACAAATAACAAATTTTATTGTAAAAAAAAAAAACAGAAAAGAGAAGTCAATCTAAAATTGATGTACTCCTTAATAAATATGCAAAGGATGTCCTTTTGTCCCACAACTTGACATGTTAATTAAACATCTGTGAATCTGATGTATCATTGGATCAATGGGTATTTATACAATCTGGTACCTAAGCTGTGGTACCTTGGCTGAGATAATGATAAGAATTTAAAGGGAAAGTTCAGACGTTTTTTTAGGCGAGCTTGTGTTAAAATGTAATAAGCAGTTCATATCTAACCCACCGTAACATCATAAGAAGTTAATTTCTAACACTGTACTCTGCAGGTCTTCTACTGTTTACAAACAATTCTGATCTCATACATTTGCTTGGATAAGTCTGAGCTTGACTATTTGTTGCTGCAGCTTTAATCAGACGAAACTACACTTATGGTTTCAACAGGTGTTTGTTTTACAAGTACCCAAAGTGAAAAAGGATTATTTCTGTGATCAAATTATTATTTTCCATCTGTTACCGACAGACAAGGAATCAAGAGAAATGTGACTAAAGAGTTTAAATTTAAAGCAACCACTGAAAGCGCAACAGGTGTATTCTTTTATCTTTGTAAACAAAAGCTCAGAGAGGAAAATCAGAGCTATTGTACCATCAGAGAAGAAATGTCCATCTAAAAAAATACAAAAAGTTGATATTCCCACATGTTTTAATCTGTATTTTGTGTAAGACACTGTTTTTTTTTTTTTTAGGTATGATGGTCTGGAAGTTGTAAACAACAATTTGGGTTATAGATAGATTGTAGATTTCTTGTGAGAAAATTAGATACTGCACATATGATAGAAACTGCTTATAACCTTTTCACAGAACCTCACCATATTCTGAACTATCCCTTTAAGACTTCATGTGAGTCTAGTCAGGTGGTGACTGAAAACATGACAGGACATTGTTGAATCAAAATGAGTTTAGGATTCCTGATGGCAACTTGGGAAAAATCCCTGCTCTCTCCAGTTGTCCTTCTCCTCCTGTTTCACTTTTTCTATTTCTCCTACAGCGTTCATTCAGCAATCTGTGCAGCATCCATATTAATTACATAACCTTTCTTCACATTCACCTCTCCTCTGCCTTGATTGAAAATGCACTCGTATGCTGTCACTTTATTTAAATAATGAGTTATGGGACATTACAGGGCTTGACAAGGATTTAACACCCAATCTGCTAAGCACAGCACCAGCTCTGGGTCATGGAACGAGGGGATCAGCTGGGAGATGGGTTTTGATAGACTTAGAAAAAACGTTTTTTGTCCGACACTTACAGGGAACTCAATCAGACGAAACTGCTTTTATTTTTCGCAGAACTGACAGGCATTAAGAAATCTTGAAGGAACGCTCAGAGTAATGTCACTTGTTAAAAATGAATTCTTGATTTCAGTCCGTGTCCCATTAGAGGGAGCGAATACAGGGCGCTATAGCAGAAGCCTTAGTCACGCTTAAGAATAAAGGAGGAGCAAATACACTAAAACGCAAAGGGGAAGAAGGAAAAACAGAAACCTTTTAAGGCCTGAAGAAGATCACAAAAGGTCGTTTTCCAGCACTGTCATTGTTAATAACACATTAATTCTAAAATTGCATTCTGGAAAGCAACACCATTAGCTCCTGTTATCAGTGGAACCTCCTCAGGACACTTAGTGTGGCTAGAGTATCGTTCAATCTCGTCTTTCACCTATGACACATCACATTACATCATCGTAACAGCTAAATACACATGGGTCCTTGATCTGACATCTGTGTTCATCACTCAGAGCTTTATACTGAATTTGTTCAAGGACAGCTTGTGCAATTTCTCCTCAAAGCCTGACCGACTTTGCTGAATGCATGTCTGGTGTGTGGCTGCGATGCATAACAGTTTAAGATTGCTATCAGTGGGATTGAGAATGTGATGGAAATATTAGTGAGGGCCAGGATGAGGAATACATCTTTTCATATGGGCGAGAGAGCAGCAGATTTTACAGGATTCTGGCTTCTCTATAGAGTAAACAAATTTCACAGTCCTGCATCACCTACCGAATGTGGTACCAGCATCAGGCCGGGAGACGGACGACACAATCACAAAACCGAATCCTTCGTTTTCTCCCCGCTGGATCTCCACGTCGTAAGGCTGCAGAGAGGCCGGAATCACAGCGCTCCCGCTGCCGCCTCCACCACCACTGCCTATGCCGCTGGTAGATCCACTGCCAGAACTGACTGTGTTCAATGAGTTCTGACTCCCCTGAGGGGTCCGCTTGCCTTCTGTTAGGCTGGGAGCCTGGGTGCTGCTGTGGTGTGAGGAGGCCGGCGATGGGGGAACGTCACCTTCTCCCTTTGACACTGGGGATAAAGAGGGTGAGGGCACAGTGGTCATATAAATGAACTAAGAAGCAACTGGCAAAAATATGTTTACATAACACAAATATGACCGTGCATGACACATGTTTAACAGATGTACATGTTTAACGAGAAACTTTCATCACCTCCGTATCCGGGGGTCTTGCGTCTGACCGTGAGGTTGACATGACCCTGTTTGGCAGCCTGCTGCATCAGCTGAACCACCAGCTGGTGTGACTTTCCCACTACTGCTGTGCCGTCCACACAGATGAGCTCATCGCCAGACCGCAAGCGGCCATCTTCATCTGCAGCCCCATACTTCACTATGTGCCCAATGTAGATCTGGAAAAAGACAGAAATGTTTCACTCAAGACACCTTTTACAAATAAATAAGAAATTGAGAATCGGAGTGTTCAGAAACCAATAAAAACAGGGAATTTAGTTGAATTATTTCAGTGTGTTTATGAGTGACAGGAGAATTAAAGGGGCAGTATAATGTATACTCTAGGCCAGGGGTGGACAACTCCAGGCCTCGAGGGCCGGTCTCCTGCAACTTTTAGATGTGTCTCTACTTCCACACACCTGAGTCAAATAATGAGGTCATTAGCAGAACTCTGGAGAACTCGACTGCACTTAGGAGGTGATTCAGCTATTGGATTCAAGTGTGTTGGACCAGGGAGACATCTAAGAGTTGCAGTTGCAGTTACTGCTCCCCTAAGGGTTTTGCACAGCTGAATGGCTGTCATGGGAAATGAAAGGATTTCTCAAACATGCATGACAGAATCAAGGCAACACTTCAGGTATGTTTTTGATTAATAACATTATAGGATGATGTAAAGCTCATAAAAAGTGAATTTTACATAAAACTGGTCCTTTCATCATGTTTGTTGGATAAACATTTGCTGCTATGGAGATTGGAAGATGGTATAACAAAAACATCTCAAAAAATGTAATCCCACAGGCAGACATTCAGATTTTGAAACAATTAAACTACAGTGGCTGTCAAAGAAATGTCTGCAATCTTTTTTTGACTTTTTATAACTCTACAGTTAGAAATTTCAGTGGATTTTCTTTGGATTCAATATTCCAGCGATTCCACTTATGCCCTCCCCGCAAAGTACTGCTTAACTCAACATTATAACCTCTTCGGCCTAGGATATACCAATCTGCTGACTGAGCCCAGACTGCTCTGCTCTGGCCCATCATATCAAAGCAAACTTTCTGCTTGTGAAGTGCTTTTGGACCAATCAACAAACCAACTTTCTGTAAGGCAGGCTTGAAACTTTCTACCACTTTACTTTATCCAATTGCAAGCGTTCTGTCATTCTTCAACTTGCTTTCCCTTTCAAGACAAATATATGATGCACAACAGCACAAGGATCGGAGGATACAGCCTTTGCTTCTCCTAACAAGCTGTCTGTAAGGTTCTCTAGAGAGCAACAGCTCCAGATAGGGAGTGGGAGTAATTTGTTAAGACTTTGTGCTATTCTGGTGTAACGGCAGACGGAACTGAAAAGACAGGGGGGAGAAAAACTAATGAAGCAAGCAGCATCAAACTGAGAAGCATTCACAAAAGTATTGTTACTTTATGTAAGCATTTATCTACACGCTTATCTATTAATTTGTAAGCATTTACAGTAAATAATGAGATTTAAAGGTGAAGAGACACTTACAGGTTCTCCAGGCTCATTTCCTCCCAAAATGCGGAAGCCAAAACCAGTATCCTTTCGCCACAGGAAAATGTCTTGCTCCTGGCAATCTGGCACTGAAACATACATGAAGAAATCAGTGAGATGTCTCCTTATTGATCCATTACAAACCTAGAAGTTACTATTTTTACCAACTACAACCAGTGCTTTCTAATCACTAAACCAGTGCTTCATTGTTCAGTGTGTCTTGTCCTTTTTACAAAGGCATTGTCACGGAAATATCCAAGATACATTTGTGTTTTTTCTTTGCCTTACTTTCTCACAGAGAGTACACGAGGCCCAGTACTTCTGTATTTAGTTCTTTCCTTCCTGGAGGAAGCCATTGAATAAGTCTCAACTAACTCCCTTATACCCCTTTTTTCGTTTTTTTTTTTTTTATTTTTTTTTTAGAAAGTACACCTGATTTAGAAAGTAAGCTGATTAAGAGCTTTTATATGTTTGCTTTGTGTCTACTTCTCAACAGTTTCTCAACCAATTGTCAATTTCTTCATATTTTTTTATCATTACTAATTTGAACATTATTTAAGTTTTAGGTTTTCATTATGACTTTTATTTTATATCTTCTATTCTCACTTGAAATTTAGAAAGCTTTTTGCAAATGAACCATTGTTGGCCTTGTATTTTACACCAAACAATATTTTTATTGAAAGTCAAAACATACCTAAACCCATCTATTTAAGAACTCATTGGTCAGGTTAGCAACATTATGGTTTGTGATAGGCTGCTTTTATCGTCTTGTGCATGTTCTGTTTAAGATGACCTCAATGAAAACCTAAAAACTCACCTAAAGTTTTTAGGTGAGTTTTCAGAGACAACGATGAGGCCGCCTACAGGGAGGAGGTGGACCGTCTGGCTGAGTGGTGTGACAAAAACAACCTGCAACTGAACACCAAGAAGACCAAGGAGCTCATAGTGGACTTCAGGAGGAACGCTGACCTACACTCACCCATCCACATCAAGGGGACAGCGGTAGAGCGTGTGGACACCTTTAAGTTCCTGGGAGTCCACATCTCCGAGGATCTGATCTGGACGACCAGCTGCTCCAAACTCATTAAGAAGGCACATCAGCGCCTCTTCTTCATGAGAACCCTGAGGAAGAGCCACCTGTCCTCAGACATCATCACCAACTTCTACCGTTGCACCATTGAGAGCATCCTCACCAACTGCATTACAGTTTGGTATGGGAACTGCTCTGTCTCCGACCGGAAGGCGCTACAGAGGGTGGTGAAAACTGCCCAACACATCGCCAGGGCACCGCTTCCTGCCATCAAGGACATCTACAGGAAGCGGTGTCTGAAAAGGGCCAGGACTATCACTAAGGACTTCACTCACCCTGCACACACACTCTTCTCCCTCCTGCCCTCTGGGAGGCGTTACAGAAGCCTACAGACCAGAACCACCAGGCACCAGAACAGCTTCTTTCCCACAGCTGTCACGCTCCTGAACGCCTCCTGACACAATCTATAAGAACTGCACTCCCCTATACCCACACACAA
>CAEFZY010069507.1:0-19071 GCA_903066815.1 Brachyrhaphis roseni
CCCAGGCCTCTGGTAGAGGACCCGAGCTAAGAGGAAGAAACACCACCCGCGGTGGGTGAGAAGGGAATTTTTTTTTTTATATTAAAGTCCTGAAAACATTGCAGGTGAGACTTGAAAGCTTTTCATCATTCCATATCTGTAAGACACATCCCACTTCTTTAATCCAGAGAAATTCCCTATAAAACTAACATCATCTTCTTCAAGTTAATATATAACAGAGAAAATCTAAACCAACCAAAGAATAGCAGATGCACACCATATATGCTTTACAGGACCAACAGCTGAGCCTTTGGATGGACTCAGTAACGGGGGAAAGTGATGCTGACAAGCAGAACTGATCTTTTTCTGATTCAGTGATCAGACTAGAAGCATAGATGATAGCAGTTGTACTGTTGCGGGGCATTCCTGTGAGGGATGTAAGGATTAGCCAACTTCTAGCAGTTTCTCCTCCTGAATCGGTTGTGGACATAAATCCACTTCTGTAATCCAGAAACACAACATGTGAAACACGACTGAAAATGTACAGCAGCAGTGATCATTTTCTGGATAAAATCTGTATGCAGCAGCTTTGAATTATTTGTTCTGGTATAATCTGGAAACTGCACAGTGGCTCAGTTGGTAGCACTGTTGCCTTGCAGCAAGAAGGTCCTGGGTTTGAATCCCAGTCTGGGGTCATTCTGAAATGTGTATGTTCTCCCTGTGTGTGGGTTCTGTCTGGGTACACTGGCTTCCTCCCAGTCTAAGAGCATTGAATGTTTTTGACTAATCAGGTCAACAGATGTCTCCTTAGATGTTAGTGCATGACTGTCTGTCCTTGTGATGGACTGGTGACCTGTCCAGGGTGACCCTGCCTCTCACCCATTGGCCACTGGACCAGCTCCCCTAGCAACCTCATTAGGGATAAGAT
Source organism: Brachyrhaphis roseni (assembly GCA_903066815.1). Lineage (NCBI taxonomy): Eukaryota > Metazoa > Chordata > Actinopteri > Cyprinodontiformes > Poeciliidae > Brachyrhaphis > Brachyrhaphis roseni. The sequence continues at coordinate 908 of CAEFZY010069507.1, forward strand.
AATGGATGGATGGTCTAATCTGAGACCTCAGGTACATAAGAGTGGGCAGATTTCACACTGAGAGTTCTAACAGCCAGTAGAAACAGGAAGTGCTTAGAAAGAGAAGAGGAGACAATTCAATGGCACAGTATCACTTTGGATTTAAAGACAGAGATGAAATAAAACAACCCGGTGCAACCTATAATATAAACACTGATTCACTGACACAGAAAATGACTGAGATGTGTGGCATATAGTTTCCATAAACTGAAATTAGAGAAAATTTGTTCAGTAAAAATATGTTCAAATTTCTTTATAAATGGTGAATATAATTGATCATTTATTTAGTTAATTTTGCTTTACTTTTAATATTTAATGTTTTTTAATTTATTTCAAGATAATGTAGAATGGCACTAAATTTATTATTTTCTGTGTGTGTGTGTAAAAATGTAATATTCAACATTTATATAAATACTTTATTTTAACAGACTGACAAACTCACTCTCCAAGAAAAACAATGTTTTTCCAAACTCAGTCATTTAAATAATCATGATTTCAACATGGAGGAAAATAATCCTGATAAAACATGTCTGTAAGTCAACAGCCCAGATACGTCTCTGACTTCTGCTGGCGACTCGTCATGACTTGTGTGTTTGTGTTGGAATCCAGGAACTGACTCACTCTTTTTTTTTTCACTTCATTTAACTGTATTTAATTCAGGCTGGTAGGATTGTTGGTGTGTTGTTATACGACACAGACGTGGATCCAGGTATGTATGCGGAACAGAACATTTTCCAGTCCATTTTCAAATGTCTGGTTAGTGACTGCTGACCACAGTAGAGGTCATCCCCAGTCCCACCCTGACACTTCATAATTAATTCAATTGGTGCAAAGTTTATGATGGAGAACTCAATAGGGTCAAATGTCATCAGTATTAGCAATAGATTGGTATAGTGATTATATACCACTGAACTCACAATCCAACTTATTTTGTGAAACTGATTTTAAATTGAGGGGAGTTTCTATAAATGTAGATATTTAATATGCAAATTAACAAAATGATGCCTGAAAATGGGCCTGAAAATGGGCCTGACTCCAACTACTACATGGCAAAGTAACTGATTTTAAAATCCTCGGTGTTAAATGCATCAACCAGCACAGGCTTAAAGATCATTCAAAACTCCAGTAAAGGATATTAATAAACCTAGATCTGTATTTAAATAAGCATCTGATTGAAACACCAAGGCATTTTACAGGTTTCTAGAAGCTCATGACATTTTTCAGGCTGACATGGTAGAACTGTGATTCTGGGACTCTCTCAGGTTGTTTAATCAAGCTGAGGTATCAAGGATTTCAGATCCCAACGTCTCCATAAAAAAATTCCTGGTGGCTTTAGGAAAGCAGTGCATTTCCACTGCATGCAGCAGATTGCTGCACCAATTATGCTCAACGATTAGAATAACAGAACTCAGATCATTCCTCAGGCGTTAAATAGAAACGCTTTGCCATGTAAAGACGCTTTGACATGCAGACAAGTGGGCATCTAACCTACTCCCTCTCTCTCGCACACACACACTCATACACACCCCGATATGAAGCCCACAGTTCCAGCCTCCAGGCAGTGTTTGTGAAGCAGATCCTGTGGAATGTGATAAGGAGGAACACAACAAGCTCGAGCAGCGTCTGATCTGAGACAGTCTCCAGAGACAGAGAACTCACTGGAACCTCAGCTGCTGCTGATCGTGTTGACAGGACAGGGCAGGTCAGCCGGAAATAGCCAGTCGAGTTTCCAGCACAGAGCCTCAGTAAAATGGCCTAACTGCTCCTTTAATAACCAGCAGGCTGTGCAGCAGCAGCTGCAGCAACACAGCAGCTAGCTGCTCAGGCTGACTGTTAGCGTGGCACAGGGCTGCAGGGGGAAACTGCCTCTGCATTACAACAACACTAGTGTGTTATATTCATAATTTTATTTTGCTGTTATTCAATAAAGAAGCAGCCGAATACGAGTCCTACTGAGTGAGGTGGAACAGGGTGTGTGATGGAGCTGTCAACTGCTCTGCAGCCTTTGTGGACTGTCAGTGAGAGGCAGTGGAGGTGGACGGCTGGAGTGCACATGTCGAGCCTCGGGGTTGAGATACTTACAGGAACAGACATCTTGCGCTGCTGTCGCTCTTCTCTTTAAAACGCCCCGCTGTGTTGGTTCCTCCGCCGCTACTTTTATCTGACAAAATGAGGCAGACAGCCTGCGGTTCAGTCCTCCGAGCGGCCCATGGTGAAGGATCCGGAAACACAGGCTCCCCTGCCTGCAGCAGGAAGACGTCAGGATGCGCTGGGGTTGGGAATGTGCGCAGCCCCGGCTTGGATATGCGGCAGCGCCGATGCGTCCGCCAGTCAGCAGAGCCGGTGCGCTCTCTCTCTCTCTCCTCTGTCCGCCCTGCCGTTTGTCCCGGAATGCTTCAGCCAGCCATGCAGCCGCTCAGGGGGGAAAAAAATGAAATATGACGCAGCTGGGTTGGCTGAGGTCAGATGTGCAGTGTTCTGTTTGCGGATGAGAGCGCTGAGCTGCGCCGTGCCACGCCGCGCTCCGTGCTGCCGTCCGCTCCTTAAAGGGGCCGAGCAATCTGCGGCAGATACAGCAGAACAACACAGGATCTGAAAGCAATCATAATAATAATAAAATATTAGCAGTGTCAAACTTTTTGGTAGTTAGATTTTTTAACTCTATTTCGTTAAGTTTAACATTTGTTGGATTCTTAAACCGTCACATTTGCTTTACGCAGGGCCGTGCAGAGACCTTTGGAGGGGCAGGGGCTCAAAGTTAAAAATGGGAACATTGAACAAAAATCTTACAACACATATTAATCAAGAATTTAATAATTAATAATAATTATCTACGATTTTAAGTAGCAGTGGCCTTTGGAGGGTAAATAAGAGAATATAATGTCCTACCTGAGCTCTGCCTTGTCCATTTCCTCATATCACTCCACAGCTCCCATCATTCTGCCCGTCTTCCTCCCAACTCATTCTCCCAGTTTTCCATTTTCTTGCTCTATCTGATCGTTTCTGTTCGGATGCCATTTTATTCAGAACCACTTGGAATAACAGCAGATCACTGTATAAATTACACCACCATCACTGGCATGGTTTCGTTCTCCATGGAGGTGAAGACAAGTTTGAAGGTTGAGTTGTTTTTTGTCAGAGTAAACATGAACGTTTAGAGAAATGTCCTCAGTGATGAGACCAGGACGGATGTGCCTGTTGCTGAACAGAACAAGTAGAACATGCAGCCACAGCAGAAACAACTGGATGTGTGTTCAACATAAATTATTTTGTTTGCCACTTATTTTATGTGTAAAATAAAATAAAATAAAATAGGTGGCAAAACCCATAGTTACACATCAGGTACTGTTTCCACAGCAGCAGCTTCATCAGGAAATAAGATTGTCTAAGAAATTCAGCTCCTCAACATACAAAAAAAGCTCTGCAAAATAATACGTCAACTGAGTACAAATAACCCGATAGAGAGGGATATGTTCCAACAAAACATTACTAATGTTTTATCCCATTCTTTAAATACTAAGAACTTGATGTATTACTTAGTGAAATATACTTAAAAACAGATAAAAAAAAAGTTAAAAGCTTCATCTTGAGCACCTGATCATTATTTACTAGTACATCTACAAAAAATTATATTGCATAAAAATTGAATATTTCTCACCAGTCATCTCAGAAAGGGAAACTCATATTACATAGAATCACAGAGAAATATTTTCCAGGCCTAGATTTTTTTTTGTAATTTTGATTGTGGCTTACAGAAAACAAAAACTCAAAATTCAATGTTTTAGATGATTTTCATATGAGAAAAGTCATGGAGTCTAACACCTGCAGAGGTTTCCTGGTCAGTCTGGACACACGTCCAGCCATGGACACCCTCAGACCGGCCACTGCTGAAGAAGCTTCTTGCTCACTGTGTATTGTATCCAAGCAAATCAGCAGGAAATTGAGTGAAAGGAAAAGAAGTGGTAGGAAAAGTTGCAGCAGCAACAGGGAGAACCGGAGCCTTGAGGAGGTTGTGGAGCGATCTTCACCATACGAACGCCTCGGCTGTGAGAGACACACGGTCAAAAAAAATTCAGAGAGGAATTCAATAGAGTGAAATATGGATTTGATGGCCCTACCAACCACTATTTCAGAATTCTTGGTAGTTCATATTTAAGACACCCTCTTGTCCTCCTGCCTTTCATTAACTGCAACAGCTTGAACTTGCAGCTTGAATAGAAGACACATCTACACTCAGACTCCAACCTGTCCACCATGGGACAGACAAGCAGGGACCAAACTGTAGACAAGGCCGGGTTGGGCGACAGGATGACGGGTAAACCGTTCAGTCAGAAGGAAAAATTAGACAATGTAATTTTCTGGATGTTATTTAGATTTTGAAAACACAACGCTAAATATACATGGTTCTGTAACAAACTCTTTAAAACACTGCACACAAATTACACACCGACGTCTAACATTGAATTCAAATTATGTAGAAAAATAAAAACAGCTAAATAACCGAAAATAAATATGCAAAAAAATCATTTGGCAATTTTTTTTAATTATTATTTTAAACAATGGCAAAAATAAAACAAAACAATACAGCTGCTTAAAAAGCCCTTTTCACAGTCTTCTGGAAGCCAGGGAGGATGCCTTGGTGAGTTTTCCCATCCAGTGAGGAAGAACAGAGACGGACGGCTGCTGCTCTGAGCTCCGAGGCAGACAGAGCCTCTGCTGCTGGAAGCAGTGAGTGTTCAGAGGGGGACCCTGCTGGAGGAGGGACTGGTGACCCTGCTGGAGGACGGGCTGGTGGCCCTGCTGGAGGACGGGCTGGTGGCCCTGCTGGAGGACGGGCTGGTGGCCCTGCTGGAGGACGGGCTGGTGACCCTGCTGGAGGACGGGCTGGTGACCCTGCTGGAGGACGGGCTGGTGACCCTGCTGGAGGACGGGCTGGTGACCCTGCTGGAGGAGGGACTGGTGACCCTGCTGTCACATCCACACAGTTAATCCTCCAATGAGTTCAGAAATTGAAATCGGCAGTTTTGTTCAAAATAAAACTGAATTCCTTTTAAAAGTAACAGATTAATGGTATATTTACAGATTCAACCTCAAACACCACACAGACCACATTGGTTCATTTATAAGCAGTAGCAAAGATACAATCCTCCATAATCACATCCTAAACTTTGACTTCTGATTCTTGTGGAATATTCAGCTGCTGTTTCACATTTCCAAGTTATTAATGTGGTCTGATGAAGTTACACAAGTTAAGTTAATGAGTAACTTAACTTATGTTAAGTTACAGATTAACATGAGTTAATGTGTAACTTTGTTTGATGACATACAAACATAAATTACAAAAGGTAAAGTTTTACTTCTGCTCTGTGATCCTTAAACAGGACAGCCAGTCGAGTGCACCTGTACAGCTCAGCTGTGAAACAAAGATGTCAGTCGATCCAAAAGTGGAAATGATTGGAATGTGAGGGAGTCACATGTCATACTGAATCAATATTCACACCAGAGATAATTAATTTGAAACTTGATGCGTGCTGCAGTAAAAGCAGCAAACACAAACAGGTTCTCACAAGGATGAAACCCCCAGAGGCATCAACACCCGTCCATTACCTGACCTCAAACTATTTATACAGCCAGACTGAAATAGGCTCAGCCACAGAGCCAGTCATATCTCCTATTACAGGATGAACATCAACTCTGTCGGGGGGAAACAAGTTACAGGAGTTCAAACCCCGCTCCGCTCCGCATGCCGGTCTGTTGTTCATCAGTGTCTCATCGTTTCATGTTGCTCAGTCGGACTGCTTTTTCCAGCTCAAATTGCCGGTGGTCGACGCGCTCCAGGAAGTTCTTTCGCTCCACAAAACTTAACACACAAAAAGAGAAAATTAGCCTTACCTTCCCTCAAGCACATCCTAACACATAGAGAGGCTCAACAACTCCCTGTGCAATATGTACATAAAATAATCTGCTGTGTCTGAATGGTTGTAAGTTGGTCCAGTTCTCTGAATCAAATGCAAAATAAGGACAGAGTTCAGACAGATGTCAGCAGATCCTCAGAGACATGGGGACATCCAGTGTCTCAACACTAAGACACTCTGCTCTCTTACCCTTCTCTGCCTCTGTTGTGGATAGCCAGCTCCTCTGTGATGCCCTCCTCTGATTTAAAAGCATCCCAGTCCATCTTTGACTTTTCCAGGGTGCTCATTTTTTGCTTCTTTCCTCCAATCCGATTAAGGATGCTGGACATGCCTGCTGGACGCTTAGCACTGCAGAAACAAAAGAGGTGAGAGCAGAGATGACCGGTGCTGTACACACATTCACAGGAGAGCCGAACAGCCCTAATAGTTGAGCTTCTGTTTGTGGAGCTCACAGTGAGCTGACCTCACCTGACGATGATGACCTAACCTTGCATCGACTGGTTTTGGAGTGAAAAATGTCAGTCTATTTTTCACCTAAATCTGAACACAATTTAAGTTTCTACTTCTACATCTTAGAGTGTGTGTTACATCTGTGGTCAACACAGAGCTCAGCTGAAGTCATGTTGAGATGAAAGCTTCTGCTGTGAGAATCTACAGATCAAAGTTAGTTCCAATCAATCACTTTGTGAAGGAATAATAACCCGTCAGAGGAGATGAGCCTTGTAATTTCATGCTGCATGACAAAGTCCTGCTTGGTTAATTACTGACAACCATTTCACAGCAGTTATTTTGGCATTTTAAAATGACATTCAACCATAAACTCAGATTATAATTTGCTGGTGCTTGGTTTGCCGATGCACGAAACATAAACCTAATCTAATTACTCTCTCTTTGTAAATCAACCTTCTTCTAATCATTTCCCCTCAAAACCTAAGTGTTAAAAGCTGCAATGCCATCAACTGTGAACTGTGCTGCGCTCCTGTTTAATGTGGATGCATCAATAGGTTTGATAGCTTTTCAAAGCTGCAGCGGGAAAATAGAAATATGGAGGAAGTCTTGCAGTTTAGTTTCAAAAGAACAGATGAAACCTTCATCATAAAGGATCCAGTTTAATGTTTCGAATACTAAATGTGCTGCTATTTTACTGAGCTTCACTTCTTAATTAACAAAAAGTCTCACTAAAACGCTGCAGATTGAGTGCAACTCTAATCACTGATCAATATCACTGAAATGTTATACTTGGAACATTTCAGTTCCGAGTACACACACACACCCCCACACACACCCCTACAGATATATATTACACATAATATCTGAAAGTTTTTGGACCATTTCCATCATTTTATCCAAAATTTAAAAAACACTTTGATCTTTTATTAATTTTAAACATTTAATTTAACAACTCATTGATTCTTGAGAAGAGGGACAAAACAGGTCCTATGGGTAAAGCACAAAATTAGAATAAAATATACACAAAATATAATTTTTTCAAATATTTGACTAAACTAACCTGGGCCATATGAGCACAACAATGTATGTTTTCCTGGTGTTTGCTGAATATTTTTTATTTTAAACATTGTAGTAGGTGGATGGTGTCTTTAAAATCACTTGTCCTGGAGCAGAACACAATACATTATAGTAGTTTAAAACAAATAAAGGAATACTAAGATGATATGACAATTAAGTATAAGTATTGAAATAAATAATTATAAAAGTATCAATATTATATTGAATTAAAAATCATTTTAATATATTTTCCAACTCAATTGAAATTTGTCCCAAGTTTTTGTTAACACCGTCAGACATAAAAAGAATGTAAAAAAAAAATCAGGCATTATTGGGGGCATCAGAACTTCTGAGGAGCCCATTACCTCTTCCTTTGCTAAGAGGGCTAGGCAGCTCTGTTGGGCTTGTTATTCTTTAGTTTTTCTTCTGTTTTTTTTCCCTAAGTTGTTCATCACAACCATAATGTGTCAACACCATAAGTGACAATTTACAAAGTTTTGATGAAGTTTTGTGAACTAATGCTTAATTTTAGTAAACTGTAAGGATTTCATGGACCTGATGAGCTACAATATGGCTTCCTTCAGAATAACATCATATAATTTGAGGTTGTTTGGCATTTTGTCAACTCCGTTTTTAACTGACACTGTGAGTCTTTCAGTGATAGTGTTGACAAATCTCACTTAAATGTGCAGTTCATTCATTTTAATGTATTTTACATAAATGGCATTACTTCACATGTATCAAGTTTTTCTATTTACTCACTAGTTTGTCACCACCTTCAGTTCTGTGTCAACTCCATCAGATGGACTTTATGTTGCTTTTTGTTTTAAATAATGTTTAAAACAAAAAGCAAACACAGACAAGTGCTTTCTTGAGAAGCAATTGTCTGTAAAACTGAGTAAAAATATCACTAATAGGGTCATTAAAAAATAATTTTATATTTATTTTTGCCAGATGGTGATGACAAAGTTCTGGGTCAGGTCCAATAAAAATTAATTTGTTTTAAAAAGTGTTGCAACTGGGAGCCTGCACCTTAGCATCTTTACATTTCCAAAACATTATTTGTCATATTTGTATACATAAGATTGAGGAAACTGTAGTGTTAATATTCTCTATCTATATCTATATCATCTCCCTTGGATTGTGTGAAAGAAGGCTAAACTCAAGTTCCTCTTGAGTGTTCTACTCTTTTACCACCATCACCCCACCCATCCTTGGCCACCCCCTCCCCCCCCCACACACACACACACACGCACACCCCGATAGGAAATGGGCTGTGGACACTGTGGTTCCCTTCTGCTACAGAACTATTTCCCATTTCCTCTCTGCTGCCAGAGCTTTCTTCTCTGGAAAAAGGATGTGCACATCCCCCTTCCCTTCAACACTGTGGAAATTAAATGAATTACAAATACGAAAAGCCTCTCAGGAAAAATAGGCATGAACATTTTATTTAACTTTCATGCTGTATACTTTTAAGCATATACAGTGTGAAAGCATAGCGAAAAAGTTGGCATGTTTATGCGTCAACATTTTATCAATATTTAATGTACAAACCATATGCTAACAGCATGTCTGCATCACGTAAAATATGCATTTTGCTAAAGTGTAACAGCATCGGTTTATGTGCTGTCACTGCACTTACTCATGAGCTAATAGTAATACTTCCATTAAGATATGTTTTTCTTTTTACAAATAAAGATCTATTCTTGTAAAAAGAATAGATCAAACTCAATATAGACAATTTTCTATTAAATTATAATCTTCAAACTTATTTAAACAATTGGCAATAATTAAGGGAATTAGACCATTGTCTAGGAAGATAAGTTCTCTTACAGTAACTATTTTTTAAATGTAATATAATTTAATCATATAAAATATGCTATTATTTTTAGACCAATATTTTAATAATGATTCAGACATGAAGTATTTCTTTTAGCGCATGTGTAATGAGCAAACATGCAGTAACATGTTGCTTTTGGGGAAACTTGACTTCCTGGAAGTTTGAAATATAATTATCAGAAAAATATCATTACTGCTTCAAATTTCAGAAAGTGAAAATCATCAATTCATCACACATGTGGTGAAATAGTTCAAGTCTTTATTTCTCGGCATTTTGATGAAACCCCAAAATTCAGTGCCTCAAAAATTTGAATATTACATCAGCTCAATGTTGGGATTATAAATTGTTGATAAATTATTGCGCGAATACAGGTGGCATAGAGGAGGTGTACTGGAAGCCCAGACTGCTTTCAGAGCTACCTTCAGGTCATTTCCATGGCTGGTTCTGGTGTCTCTTCTTTCTCTTGACAAGACCCCATACACTATTTTTTCACAATATTTGAAGTTTTGCAGATGTATCTCTATACAGAGTAAGATACCTGCAGGCTTCTGAGTAAATCTTTATCTCTGCTTTTAGCTAGACAATAACTACGGAGAGACAAACTGAGGCACACCTAGTATTATTATTTTTTTAACATCCAATTGATGATTATGTCAAAAGATAATTTGGTGAGGCAGAACATACTGTAAGGTGTGTGTTTACCTGGGACCAGGAAGAGACGACTGTGTGTGAGATGAGCTTGTTTCTTCATCTTGCTCCTCTTGAGCACTTTGACTCTTCAGATAACTCTTAGCTTCCCTGGAGTCAGCTGACACCTCCTTATCCACCCTAAGACAGACAAATGCACATGAATACTGATTCTGCTTCTGTGTTTGGTCATTGGATAGCAGATAAGAGAGCTAGTCGTCACTCAATCACTGAGTCTTTTTTACATAACATTCAATTTTTAGCAATAGGCTTCTTCATGATGCTGACTACTTACAGCATCCAATAAACTCACATATTTCATTTTGTCTTATATTTATTGCCGGCCCAAACATAATGAAAAAGACTATGAGATCAGCTGATTATTTCACTATACATATAAATATAATTGTATTCTGGCACTTAATTTTTTTTAAATGAGAAACCTTTTGGATTTAGGTAATGCAGTCAAAACATGGATACCAATGGAATGAATTTTACTTTACCAAATTTTACTTTTGTTTTACCAAAAACAAAAAAAATCAAATGCACGTCACACCAAGCTAATATGATGTAGTTTTGGTCTGACCAGATCTGCTAATGGAAAACGAATCCGGCCGAAGTGGACCGAGACCGAACCGGTCAGAGGCGGGCTAGTGGAAAAACTCCAAAGGAATAAATTTTACTCATCACTGTAGACTGAGTTTCTGAGGCATTATAAAGAAAATTTTTTTAAAATGATGCTTAGACCTTGGGATTTTTTTGTTTATTTTTCTGCTATTTGTGCTATTTATTTGTTTTGTATTCTTTTATTATTTCTGTTTGCTTTTGGGATTAAGTTGTTTAATGTTAATCATATGTCAAATGTATCACTATCATTTGTTTGTGTTATAAAAGAATTCAATAAATATAATGTTATTACATTATATTTAAATATTATCAACAAAAACATATTTTAAATACGTGTATAGTACAGTAATGATATTTTACTGTATGTTTAAGTTTGGTCCAGACAGTACTTGTGTGTGTGCAGCTCCATCTGCTGTTCATTGTGTAAATGATAGATCTCACCTGTACATACGGCAAGAACTGACAGCAAACAGTCGAATAACTGATGATGTAAACAATGCGCTCTGTGTCTCTGAGCTTTAATAAAATAAAAACCTGTTATTTGTCTCAGAACAGCAGCAGGATTCACACACTGACCTCACTTCTTCTCCAGCGAAGTCAAACACTTTAGTGATGGTGACTTTAGCCGGTCCTGATGGTTTGGCTTCTGTACTTAATGAAGTCTCCTTTAATATTGAACATTCAGTCTGTAAGTAAAAACACATTCATCAAACCAGGACAAAGACATTTAAAGAGTCATAAAGTAGTGATTGCAAACAGACAACCACAACATTCTGAGTTCAGATGGTTGTCATGGTAACATCTTGACGTTTTTAAAACCTCTGACGTCTCCCCTGGAGTATATTCACCTCCTTAGTGGAAACTGACTGGCAGCTGGGTGCAGAGTCTTTGGGTCTTGATCCGACATCGGACAGGAAACTCGCCCAAAGATCATCAGACTTCTTCTTCCGTTTCTCCTCATCATCACTGTCTTCCTTTGGCAGCTGAGCCTCTTCCTGCTTTAGTTCCTCTTTCCCCTTCCTGTTTCAAACGATTCAGAAAATTTTCACGATTATCATTTATTTTACTGTGAAACAAACTCACTCATTTTTAATTAAATATAAAGAACACTCACTAAAAAAATAGATAAGTTTTTTTTTGTTTTACTGTGGAAGATGTTGCATTATAAATTAGTTTATTTATATGGCAACAGCTCACCACACAAATAATTCTAGATGAGAATGATAAACACGTTGAAAGCATATAAAACTTTATTTGATTTATTTTTAAATACAAATAATTTAATTATAAACTGTTTTTTCTCATAATCAAAGGGATATTTAAAATTGGATCCATTTTATTATTGGATCCAGAATTTATATTTTAAACGTAGAAGATATTTCTCAGATATAACCAGGCACCTGGTGCCATGGCACGGCACACACATGGAAATGACAAAAACCTCACACACACACACCTCCGCACACACACACACAGACAGACAGACAGCAGGTTGCGCCAAACGCTCCGTTTGTCTTGACGCAGCCAGTTGGTGTGAAAAATGGAAAAACAAGTCATTTTTTGTTTTCAGCTTTTAGATTTTAAATAAAAAAACAAAAATGTTTGGGTTTTTTTAGCTTGTTTTTACCACAACAAAATGTGTTGATTAAAATGGGATATTTGTCAAATAATCTCTGGTCTGGATTTTTATTCCTGGTTTCTGATGATCAAACCATCTCTGAACCAGAACAGTCAGAGCCTGGATGCAGGTCATCACTGCTGAGAGCCGATTCAGATGTGACTCTGTGCTCCGTCGTTAGGAGCCCTGACTCTGTTTCAGCCTCATCAGTCCCAAACCGGCTCCTTCCAGCCTCACTCATACTTCATTACCACTGTTTCATTAACTCGTGCAAACACACAACTATTGTCTGTCATCACGCCATAGTACCAAACCACACACATACACACGATCATGTGACAATCATACAGTGACAGCGGCGTCACCAGTGCAGCTCAGTCTCTGACAGGAAGTTGTTCTTTTGATTGGACCCCTGATTTTTGTGTCTCAAACTCACTTCCTGCTGATGTCTTTTCTTTTCTTTTTCTTCTTGAGGTCAGGATGAGGCACAGTGTCATCCTCATGGAGAGGGTCTTCTTTCTCACACTCATTAATGTCATCCTCACTGAGGTTATCATCTGAAAGAAAGACCAGTGGCATACAAAATATTAAAAATATACAGAAAGTTACTATTTGTGTATCGAAAGAAAATATTTACATACAGTGTATAAAAAGACACTTTTTTTCCCCTTTTTATCTGATATCTGATCAGACTGAACCTTTCCTGTTTTGACCCATCAAGATTATCAAAATTATTTCTGTAATAACAAAAATATCTGAATAAAGAAAGAATCATTTTCAGAGGGTTATTATAGAACTTTCTTGGAATTCAATATTTTACATTCACCAAGATGAGTTTCCATGAACCTCTAGTAGCTGTGTGCTGAAGCAGGAGTTGAAGGATGACTTAGGCACAACCTGGAGCTCACTGGTCAACTGACAGACACTGAGGCAGACTAACATTTCAACACCCACTGTGTTTAGAGCCAAAGTGAATTATTAATTAGCGCGTGTGTGTGTGTATGTGCATTCTATATCTTCTTAAACCCTCACTTGATCTAAGACTTGATTAAGTCTAGCTATGAACTGACTGGTAACTCAGTGGGTGGAGTTTACTACACTGTTCAGAGTCTATACTCAACATTTTGTAAAACAAACCACAGATGAATGCTGCAAACTTCAAACAGAACATCTGATTATTTGACATAAGAGGAAGAGAAAAAAAAAAAAGTTTGGTAAGTTCGGTCAGTTAAAGAGCAGGGATCTGTTGGTTCATGTTATTCTAGTATCAGAATCAAACAGAATGTCAATTTTTAAAAGAAAAATGTTGCATTCTGGATTAATATATATATATAAATTTTTTTTTTTTTTTTTTAGGAGAAGATTAAGGAAAACCCACTGAGGTTCACTGAGATCTATATAAAGCTTATGGTGAGAATAATTTCTTACAGAGTGAGTAAAAATTTATCTGGAGGCAAAAACTCTGGTCAATGAGGGGGTTTGTCCCAACATCAAGACCTGCTGTGCAGAAAAAGGCTAGACTTTCCACAACAGGATGAGATGGCAAGGAGGAAGAGTTTGAAAGGAAAAACAGAAAGTAAACTTTAGTCAATCCACAAACCTAAGCAGACATATTGTTTGTTTAGTGAGGGTTTTTCTAAACTGTCTGGGATTTGAAAACATTATATTTTAAACTTGTGATGAATATTTTTCACTGCGTTTTCACTTAACCAAATCCTGAACTCATTTTATCCAAACAAAAGTTTTAACTGTGTTGTCTCAGTTTTCATTATACAAATGCCAATATAATGTAATTAACATGTCGGTGCTTTCTATAATGGCTCATACCGTCTGAATTGCAGTGTTTCTTAAACCATAGGATACATAATATTTCCCACATTAGCCAAATCTACAGTAAATTGTTAAAGATTCAAATAAAATAAAATATCATTATTAATATCATAATACTACTATTGATATATTACATCCAGGCTGAAGACATCTGGCTGGATGTCATCGTCCTCTTATTCCACAGCATAGCGTTATTTAAGGCGCAGCCTCACCTGATGGGACATAGTCGGCATCTTCATTTGACAAATATCCGTCTGAGTCGTAGTCAGAGTAACTCATGGCGCTGAAGGGGAGGGAAACTTCAGTGGGGTGAGAATAATAAGAGGCTACTGTGCTTCCTAACAACCTGTTTTGATATAACACGGTTTAAGAGATGCAACGTGCGCTGCGTTCAGACGCTTCCTTAACGCCAGAACAAAGACGGGATCCTTAAACACTGACACAAACAGAAGGGTACGTTCTTACTGGTCAACAACCCGCACACCGAGGCTTCCGGTCCGATATCACCCAGCTCCGGAAGGAAACGACGTTCTCTTTAGGAAGGTTCCGTTTTTATTTTTTGTTTCCCCCCCCCCCCCTCTTTTTTTTCCACAAATTTTTTCTCAATTATTTTCTGTCATGCCCCCCGCATCCCTCCGTCGTGCTCAGTTCCCTTCCCTCCCCAGAATTTAAATACTATTGCGAATCTGTTCATATTTAATAATTTATCGTACAAACCACTGGCTCCAGCATTGTATGACCTATTATCAAAACCACTGTTTTATTGTTCTACGCCTCAAAATATTTTCCAAAATCAGTTTATTGAGTGACGGTTCTGTTCTGATAGCAAAGGCGGGTTAGAGTCTCTGGTGAAACAATTGGAAGCACAATACCAACATAGTGTGGTCAGTATGGGAACACATAAGGAGACTGAGGTCAGGGTTCTTTTATTCAGTGGAACTCCATAACCACTGTCTGACTTTATCAGTCTGCTAACAACTTCAATCAATGAAGTGATAAGTCACAGAAAAACAAAATCATTTGGACACCTTAACAGGATGAAACAACTGAAGTGCAAAAAAATTATACAGTTTTTTTATTATGTTTGTTTTCAAGAGTTTATAGTTGATGTTTAGTTATTGTTAATGTTCTTCAAATAAACACATAATTACCTAGTGATATTTTCAAATTTCCTGTCAACTTTGGACATTTCTTTCATTTCTGCTCAGGCAGAGCAGTTATCCACTCAGTATTTACTGCTCTGGATAACTGCCTGAGAGTAAATACTTCTCAGGCAGTTATCGAGTACGCCACTGGATAACTGCCTGAGTGACCCTGCCACCAGGCTCAGCAAGTTTTCTGGGGGAAACCTTGGAAAACTTTTCACAGCTTTCATTAGCCTGACTGTTTCAGTCAAAGGAAATATGGAATACTCATTGCCTCCAAAAGATGGCAGCAATGCATCTGATACCAGCTGCTGCTTAATCACACGAAGAATGAAAGAAACATCCTGGGCAGAAAGGTGCATTTATGAGAATGACAGCTGAAGCTTGATTCTACCTTGTTGATCAAACATTTAATCTAATTTATTTCAGTCGTTTGTCAAATGAGTAAAAAAAAAAAAAAAACGTGATTGAAAAGGTGTTGGCCGAAGTAATTATTAGTTAATACAAACATGTCAAAGAGAATTGCAGAAATTGTGGACAGAAGGGCAATAACACTGACTTTGTACATATATTTGAGACACTGACTTAAAAAGCTTTTAGGCCTTTTCATAAATACATTTAAATAGTTCTTCAGTGAATCATGGAAAAGGAAAAAGGTCAAATGCATTTCATTGCAAAAACTTTTTTATCTGTGATGATATTTATACAAAGAACCTTCATTGGAGAATTGGATTTGTATTTACTACATGGATGTGAACAGTTGTTACAGGTGGCTTATTGTTCAGTGGAGTAGAATTGAATCATAGACTTTTATATAAAGTGGAGATGCTCAAAAAACCCAGGTCTAAAAAGATGTTCACTCTGTTATACTTTTAAAATCTCTTTTTTCTCATATATTTGCAAGGCTAATTTAACAGAATGACATTTCAGTGTGTGTTATGTTCTGCTAAAGTAGGTTACTAAGTAGATAAATAACTTTTAAAATATCTTTCAAATAATAGCTTTCTGAATCTATTAAACACATTGTGTTTAAAGGAGGAGCATAATGTATTAAACAGCAAAGATCATAGGAAGCAAAGAGATGCTCCAACAAAGAGAGGCGGCCATTACACCTTCTCCTCACAAATAACACATAATTGTCTTCTCCAAATCTAATGTGTTTAGATGGCAGCGTCAGCTCCATTTGAAGATGACCTAAATGAAGAGAGATTATGTGTAATTTGCACATATTAATGGCAGGAGGTGACAGAATGGCCACGTAGTGGAGCGGACAGTCAAACCGCTGTGTGATCAAACCAGGTAACATGAATGGAAAAAAAAATAAGAGTTTGGATGAGAAGAAGTAAAAAATTTATTAAAGTGAGTGCAAGGTGAGAACAGCAATACAGAGCCAAAGGAGTCAGTCAAGTCTGCATCCAGCCGCTGGTCCTGGCTGCTTTCTGCAGGTTCTGGTCAGCAGATCAACACCAGCTTCAGGTTGTCACCATTTCTGGGTGTTTCCCAAGAAAGAGAAGAGAGGCTGGAATGAACTAAAGAGGGCTGTTTCACAAGGCTTAACAGTGGATTAAGCCGTGATTCAGTGTCACCAAAGCTGTAACATATAGGTTACCATGGCAATTTATCCTGTGTAGTTAGCCTGCTCCAGACCAGACTAACAGATCAGATCAGGACCTGGATAAGCCTGGAGTTTTATCTGTTCAGTCAGCGATCCCACCGATCAGAAACCAGTGAGTTCTGTCTGTGATTCTGCTGTCCTGTGTCTGTTTGGTATTTTTTTTAATCACCCTGCATTAAAATATCACCACCGTATTTTCCGGACTATAGAGCGCACCCGATTATAAGCCGCACCCAGCACATTCTTAAAGGAAATCCATTTTGTACATACATAGGCTGCACCTATGTATAAGCCGCATGTGCCTACATACAGACGGTACACAGAAAGAGTTTTTAAAGTTTTTGTAATATACCTTAGCTTTTCTTTCCAAACAATGCCTGTGACGTGGCAGTAACACAGCAGAAACACGGTAGCACAGCACTAACAGGGCTGGTTAAAAAAACCATACCAGTAAAAGTCACTGAGAGCCGTCTTTATCTTCCTCCTGAGCAAGGAGACGTGTTACGTTACATTGAACTTGCATCTTCCTCTACACATATATTCCCCCTGTCTCACTCTTACCTTTTCTGCTCGAGCGCCCCTGGTGGCCGCTAGGAGAAAAAAAATATGCACGAATAAGCCGCATCATTGTATAAGCCGCAGGGCTAAAAGCGTGAGACAAAAGTCGCGGCTTATAGTCCAGAAATTACAGTAATTAATTTCGAAATTCAGTCAAGTACTATTATTGTTTTAACAGTCTAATGTTATAAAATACAATTATCAATTTTACCATTGTTCTAAGTTTGACAGAAAAGCTTTTAATAGACTATAGCAGTGCTGAAGGAATTAGAGAAATGACTGATAAAGAATCAAATTTATTGTAATCAAGTCAAACCACTATTTTAAGCGTTCTTTACATACTTTAATGATGAAATTTAATTCATCATTAAAGTGAATTAACGTAAATTGCAACGTAAATTAACTTTAGTTCTGGCATTAAACAAATACACACTTTAAATCAACATTTAAAACAAGTACTTGTTTACATCATAAACATACCTTCTGTCTCCATCAAGCAGACTGATAGTAGGATATATTTTTATAAGATGATCTTATGTGATGTACACATTGTAAACCTTACAGCTATAACATAGTCAAGGATTTGCTAAAATTACTTTGTCCAAGTCAGTTTGACATCATATTGTAAGTCCTTTCAATAATTTTATGAAATCCCTGCATGCCCTCATTCTTAGCTCCTCATTATTTCTTGGACAGAAATCAGCAATTCCATCCATCCATCCATCCATCCATCCATCCATCCATCCATCCATCCATCCATCCATCCATCCATCCATCCATCCAT